>JASSUY010042022.1:0-16363 GCA_032466535.1 Forpus xanthops
CTCAGTCTTAACATGCTGATATTTGTGTAAGTAGGATGGTGTTAGTCTTAGAATGCTGGTCTTAGTTTCAGAATGCTTGTCTTAGCATGCTGGAATGCTAGTTTGAGAGTCAGAATGCTGGTCTTAGTCTCAGCATGCTAAGTCTCGTCTTAGCATGCTGATCTGAGTCTTAGCAACCTGGTCTTAGTCTCAAAATGCTGGTCTTCATCTTAGTATGCTAGTCTTAGTCTTAGAATTCTGGTTGTTGTCTTAGAATACTGGTCTTAGTGTGATAGCGCTTGCCTTAGTGCTAGAATGCTGGTAAGGATGTCAGAATGGTGGTCTTAGCCCCAGAATGGTGGTCTTAGTCTCAGAATGTTGGTGTTTCTCTTAGAATGCTCATCTTAGTCCCAGTACGATTTTGGGCTGGTTTGTTTTTTTTTTTGTTTGTTTGTTTGGGGATTTTTTTTTTTTTTTTTTTTTTTTTTTGTTTTTTTTTTTGGTTTTTTTTTTTTTTTTTTTTCTTTTCCAGAAAGCTATGAAGAATATTAAACATTAGAATCTTGGATATTCCACAGTTGTCAAACTTGAAAAAAATACCCCACCTGGCCTAGTCTGTAAATATCTCTTTTGTCTGTGTCTGAAACTTGTTCACAGTTTCACAACTGTGGTTCTGTAGGTACTAAGGATCAGTAAATTATTATCCATCTAAGCAGTTGAAACTGAAGTTATTCTGGGATTGTTACAAGAAAACAGTGCAGTAATAGTAGTGGTTGAATGACATTCTTTGCTCAGTTAAAAAACTAGTCTGAAAGCATTTTGCAAAGGGATTGAATTAATATGAGCAAAGAGGAAAGAACAGTTGTGCTCTGGAGTCTGGAGATGGATTTACCTTTTGCACCAGCAGTTGCAATGGCCAATTCCTTGACATTCTTCAGCTTCATGGCTATTGAGGCTTTTCTATTTTAACCAGGGCTACACAAGTTCAGCTGCATCCCAGTGGCTAAAGCAGCAATTCAGGGTGTGGCATTTAGGGTTTTATTTGTTCTGTGTTATTTACTATAATTTCAGGTTTAAATTATCTAAATGATCTATTATTATACACTTCACATAATGGGAGAAGGCTTTATATTGAGGTCTATATTTGTCATATCTTTAGGAAAAATTCAGGGTTTACGGAAGTGATCTCATGAATGGTGACCCAAGTGCAGTCTCAGTATAAAATTTTTGGTGATAAAATAACTTAAACTATAACACAGCAACTGATCGTTCAAAGGTTTGTTTTTTTTTTTTTTTTATGGAGAATACTACTGACTTCTGTCATGATGAATCCAAGCAATGACTCCTTTTAGCCCAATATTACGTTGCCCAACAGCCTAGAAAAGTGGCCGCAGTAACTCAGTAACTATCCATCTACACATTCACTGTGCACTCAGAACCTCTAGGACATCCACCAGTTGTGTCAGGCATTGTGAACACCTACCCACAAGGCACTTTTCCTATGTTATCTTTCTATGTTGCTTTCTGTTTACAAAAAATTGTATGTACTGATATTTAATATATAGACACTTTAACATGGCAATTACACATGAACCCAATAAAAACTTTTTAATGACATCTCATCTAACTAGGTGGAACAAGGTCTAGTTGGAGTCACTATGAAGAATTGGATACTTTTGATACAAGAGAACTAAGTCAGTACACAAATAAAATGTATGATTCCCCCAAAAGTCTTAATGTAATAATCAGTAAAATTTATAATGCTCACGGAGACATTTGTTATATGAAATGTACGGAAGATAGAAGCCAAAGCCTTTGTCCATGTCTGCATGAAACTTTATTTCATTTGGTTTGCTTTGTTCTGCTCATCTTTTGCCTTTCAGTCAGCTAAAAACCCAAACCAAACCAAAACAAAAACCAAATGAAACAAACAAACTTTGTTGTGTACTGCATAGCAGTACACAAGTAACAAACTTGTAAAGTAGCTTTACTTATTCATAAGATGGAGATAGTCCTGAGTTTCCATTGTCTAATGTAGGGAGTTTCACTACTCTAGTAAGAAAATATATCATGTGAGGAGTTTTGTGGTGATTTTGCAGTCATCCATTACAGCTTTAAAAAGCTCCAGCAGACCATGAGGGAGAAGGATTTTTTGCATCAGAAATTCAAAATACCAGATTTTTTCCTCCTACTATTCTTTTACTAACAGAGAACCAACATTGGAGTAAAGCAGAGATTAAAATTAGCTGTGACTGATACCATCTGAGGACAATGTTGGTGACGCATATCTTTGCAAAGCAGCAGCAACATAAATATATCAATGTTCTTCTAAAGAAGAAACTGAAATTTCTCTTCCATTTTCCAGGAATGATGCCTAATGCTGGAGGAGGTTTTAGCCCAAGTTAGCTAAATGGGATAATATTCCCAAACCTGATAACAGTTAATAACTTTCTGATGAGTTGCCAGGCATATACAAAGAATGAAGTTCCCATCCTCTCCCTTCCCTCCTCCATAGGTTTATCACAATCAATTAATTAATATAAAAACTTCAAAGTGCCTCATCTTCTGTATGACTTTACCTCCAATTATCCAACTCAGCCTTTCTTATTTTTCACTGTGAAGAGAGAACAAGATAAAGAAGAGGAACTCCCAAAGTATATGAACTGAGAACAGTGGCAACAACGAGTTTTGCTGGGCTTCGCCAACCCTTTATGAGCTTAAGAGCTTTTAGACATCTTCTCAGCCTTAGGTTTTATTTAGCTTCCTCTGGAGGTGGAGCTTGCCATGCGTGGCTACCAAAGGGGAGAATTAGGAACATTTGTTCTTTAAATATGCTTCAGAATTGTGTTTGATGTTGTTCAATGCTTGATACAGTGTAGATATTAACTAAGTACAAAAAGCTATTTCATCTACTTTTCTCAAGACAAAAAAAAAAAAAAAAAAATCAACCCTGGTAGGTTTCACAATCAAAACTATGATCGTTCTTAAGCATGCAAATTAACGATTGGAATATCTCAACACTGGAAATCTACTAATCCCTCCACAGGAGAAAATAGGTTATCTGCCTACAGCACCAATAACCAAACAAAAGCTGTTTAAAGCAGAAAAATAGACAGAAAATTTACTAGGATTGAATTGTTTTACACCCCACATAGACAGACACTCCCACTGTGGAGCTGGATTTAGTTTATTTTTGTTTGAGCTAGCTGCTACAAAAGGTGTTGTGTTGAGACCAGTGGGAAATGAAGTTCATTGTTTGAGGACTTAAGAGAGTGGTCATTGAAAACTAGATTCCCATGTCCCACTCAGGCTGTGAACTTCAGTAGGAGATGTTAATAAAATTACAGTCCTCTGCAGCATTTCTTTTCTTCCCTTTTCAATGCCTCTTGCCATTGAGTGTTAGAGACAAGATAATGAGCTAGCTGGACTACTGGTCTCATTCAGATTTCCATTTCCTTAGTCCAAATGTTTTTGTTTACCATCTAATAGGATCTCATGTTATGGTTCTGGAAATCTCTGTGTGAGATTTATGATGGTGTGCCAGCTACCCCTGACATCCAGTAACAAACACAGTTATGCAAAGTTCAGAAAATAACTAACATAGATCACTATGCCATATTTGGCCAAGTGTGTTATATCTGGGTGTGGCCAATCTGAGTGCTAACACGTTCTAAACTGTGACCTACCTGAGGAGAACATCCAAATCATTGAAGCAGGTGGTTCTGGGAAGAGGCGTGTGAAAAAACTACACCTACAGAAATGCTGCACAACTTGGCTGTCTTACAGTTTCATAAAATCAGGGAAACATCATTCTTGCAGGTGCAATATAACTCATTTTGGCTGTGTGTGAAAATAAAACTTTCATTCAGAACACATTACTTGCTCCAACATGATTTTGCTTGGGGTTGGAGTGTAACTGAGGGAGAAGTTATAAGCATTCTGGAGCAAGCCTACAAGAATAAAAAAAAAAAAAAATAAAGCTGAAACATTTCTTAAAAGGAAAATACTGAAATAATTAAATGTACCTTTTTAAGGTCTTTTTAATTGAATACAAATGAAGTTAAAAAAGAAAGGGTAAATAACAGTTCTGGAAATTGAAACCTTCTGTCTGTGGAAAGGATATAAAGAAAAAAATTCCTGTGCATCTTCCTCTTCCTCTTTCTTCTTGTCCCCTCAGCTTGCCTTCAGCTGTCCTAGCTGATCTGTCTTTGCTCCTCATCAAATTAATATAGTAATATTCTTCTTTGGACTAGACACTTTGACTAAACATTTTTTGCAAGTGGATATCATTTAGCAGTACGTATGTTACTGATGTACAATATATAAACTGGTTTTACTGTGAATTTGCAGCTAATACCTCCGTAGTATATGACTGCTTTTGCAAAAGGATTTATTTGATGCAATGAGAGTTTAGAGTCTTCAAGGTAAACTGCATATTTCCTGAGGAATATGATTTAAACTCATGTAAATTGAACATTAACATTGCAAGTCCTGGGAGATACATATCTATTATTTAAAGGGTCATTTTACCCTGATATCTATATGCTCAGTTTTGAAAGTGCCAAAGTTCATCAGCTGATCCTAGTTATGAAAATATCTTACATCAACTAGAAAGCCAGGGAATGGTTACTTACCAGTATGATTTTAAAGAACAGGTTGTTGTTGATTGTGAATTACACAAACTAAGCTGTGCTTGAAAGTTCTTGAAGGCTGAAGTCCAGTTTTACCTGCCCAGATCTCTGAGATGACCTACCTACGCATACTATTGCTTCTTTTAAAATACTGATAATTTTTTTTATTTCTCCTTATGATCTGGAAGTAAAAAAAAAAAAAAAAAATAAATATTTTGGTTCCCTCACCCAGTAATCTTCTCCATGCATTTTGAAGTCATGGGTGCATCATTATGAATTTCTGAAGTCCAGCTGAAATGCCTATAACTGAATCTGACAGTTAGAATTCCATTAAACAATGAGGTGCATTTAGGAAGCCTGAGAGAGAAAACACATTTAATAACCTACAGGCTGGGTGCAACTTCATGTTGCTTCAAAGTAGTTCCTATTTTAAATCCTAGTATTGCTTGAGGCCAAAAACTGACTTTATTACATTTCAAAATGAAAAAAAAAATCCCATGCACCTGCTTTTGTAACAGACTTTAAAAAAATAAAAATTACTGACACTTATAGAAGGAATACATTGTGTAGATCATATATGTCATCAGTTTAACAACAAAAACATGATAATTCATTCTCTGAGCAAAAGAAAGCATTGTGGTTTAACCTATATTGCTTCATCGAAACAATAGTACATTAAATGTGGTTACAACTCTACACTATAAAGTGAAACATACGGGTTATCTTCCCAGCTCTGTCACTTTAGGACAGATCCCCCCAAAAGACTTTGTTATTAAAATGCAAACCATAGTGAATGTTAAATGTCTAGGTCCAGGTCTGGAAGAAATGCACTCTAATGCAGAAAATCACATTAATGTGAGATTTAGACTCTTAACTGCAAGGCCCTTAAAATTTTCCAGACTGAATCCACCTTATTTGCAGGTAATTTCATGATGAAAATAATCTGAAAAGTTTGTGGCTTTATTAGAAACATACACTGCTGTCTATAAAAGATTGCAAAGCTGCACCGGAGAGGAAGGAAAACTGCATGAAAGGATACTCATTTAGTTTCCAGAAAACTTATCCTTTACGATAGTATGGTTTATATGTGTGTCATGGTTTAAGGCCCTCAAACAGTTCTCTCACTCACTCCCCCCTTTTTCTTCCCCAGCCCCGGGGGGATGGGGAGGAGAATCGAAAGAATGCAACTCCCACAGGTTGAGATAAGAACAGTTTAGTAACTAGGGTATAATATAAATCACTACTGCTACCACCAGTAATAATAATGACAAGGCAAATACAAGGAAAGAATACAAGAGTTCACTAACTAAATTCCACCCATCCCTACCAAGCAGTGCACTCTTATCACCTCATACCAACCCCGAATATGCAGTGCCTCCCTCCAGCTTTCCAGGTCTCTACTCTCCGTTTTACATCCTGGGCATGACATGCTGTGGTATGGAATACCTCTTTGGTCAGTTTGGTTCAGGTCTCCTGTCTCTGCTTCCTCCCAGCTTCCTCCTGGCTTCCCCTCCTCCCTGGCAGAGCATAAAACTCAGAAAGTCCTTGGCCGGCCTAAACATTCTAAGCCATAACTATAAACACTGGTGTTATCAGCACTGTTCCAAGCCAAAAACCAAAAATACAGTGCTGCACCAGCTACTGAGAAAAATAAAAAAATGACTGCTGCTGCTGAACCCATGACAATGTGCAGAGGAGAAAAGATTTTCCATCTTTTCAGTTCTACACAACCTGAGGGCTGGCAGAAATTACGAGTCTTTTCTGTTTTGTTCAGTTCCCTGAACTTTTAGCAGTTCTCTGCTAAAAGAGTGGGAACAACTAAGGGTTTGTATTTCAGTGAAATCCTGGTGAAAGTCACTTAAACATTCTCATTTTGAAATTTCTTTTCCCTTATTTTAACTGCAATTTCCTCATGTATTTTCCAGGCTGAAAATAATTTAAACAATCTTGAGCAAACAGGATCAAACTTTTCTAGAGGGCAGAATGTGATATGCAGTCACACACACAGACACAGAAATGCTATATTCATAGATATTGTTACTTTGAGACACCAATATAGTGTATGCTACTGGAATATTCCAACCATGCAGGCATGTTTTTTCATGAGTCAGTGAAAACTGTCTACAACTGGCCAAGATGACAAGATTTCAGTGCAAAGATTTATCCATTAAATACTCCTGATTGGAATTCACATGTGTACAATGTTTAATATACAAGGGGAATGAAAATTTGACTCTGAGATTTATTCATTTCAGATAAGAAACCCAAGGAATTTTTGAGGACTCTTGTGAAATGTGATCTGTGAGGATCAAATAAGATGGCTAAATTACATGATATGCATATTTAAATGCACACATTTTTAAAACAAAAATCACATTTCTATTACTACAGGAACACAACAGAAAATTAAACAGAAAACACAATACTGTTAGGATACTCTTTAGTAAAAAGCAGGCAGAATGCATCTAAACATGTCCAGGGTATTCCTACAATCTGTGAACATATTCAACATATTTCTACACTATTTTTTGCCCTGTTTTGCATGGCTAGAATAACCACAGTATCAGGCAGCCATACTTCAACTTATATACTTGATAAAGCCACTGTGAGAGGACAAGTAAAGGCTAAAATAATGGAAGCAAAGTTGTGACCTACTGTGAGCTGACACATGCTCTGGGCTGTTTCCACGAGGCAGCTGCTCCACAGTACTGCCTCACCCAAGCTCAAAAAATACTATCACTGATTGCGGTCACACAGGAGGCAGCTTGAGGTGATGTATGCTATTAAATTTTTAAATTTAATCTGTCAGTTTGTTTTAGCAACAGAAACTACTGACCACATTTTTTTTTTTAATATTCAATATTTAAGCTTTTTTTTTTTTCCAGCAAGCACGCAGTTAAATTGTCAGGACTTCATTTACAATCCTCAGAACAATAGATGACCTAAGTAAAACTGTGTGCAATCCTCCAGATGTTATGTTCACTGAAACACCTGGAAGAGCCACAGGAGAGAAGCAAGAATGACCGCTGCATTTACTAAAGTAGCAGCTGTATGTTCAGCAGGCAGAATGCATTGTCCCACCTTCAGCACCTACCAGCTCCATGCTTTTTGAATTTATTAAATCCTTAACTTAGCCCACAATTTAACTACTGATATGTTGTTTCTCGTGGAAAAAAATCCTAGTGGTTCTTCTCTTCCTTCAAGGTAAAATACTGTGAAACCACATTTGTAGCTTTTAATTCTCTATTTAATGCTTATCTGACTTCAAGTGTGCACCTAACTGCTTTGTTGGGTACATATTTTCTCTCGCCTCTACACTGTGCTTCCGTAAACCTTCAGTTTTTTCTGAGGACATGGGAAAAGTAACACAGCCATATTCCATCAAGAGCTGTTTGAAAAAAGATAAGCTATATACCACAACATTAGTAAAGGGGCTTGAATTAGAGGTACATACTTTTCTGGCATATAATTTAACAACAATAGGAATTAACAGCAGCAGATTAAAACTTTTTATGAAATTTTCATTAAATTGAGTAAGTGGTACTGGCATAGTGAGATTGGTCTTCATGACCCCAGTGCCCAATGTTTTATGTACATTACACAACATCCGTATATTCAATTATTGCTTCTGCAATATTAAAAGGGTTTAGTCTACATGGAAGTTTTAATGCACTGAAACATACTAAATAGATACTTTAGATACTTTAAAGAGGTTAGACATAACAAATCTTAAAAGTAAAGTTTGAAATTTTTCTTCAGATCTATGTAAAGCTGAGTCAATTCCTTGGCTTCAATGGACTCCCTCAGGTCCTACACAGTTTCTCAAAGATTCTGTCTGCAAGAATTTTCCTAAAATCTCAGGGTTTATTTATTAAACCTTTTTACAGTGGTATGGTCCCATGATTCCACCTTCAAATTACTACATTTACTGATCATTGGTTTCGATTACTTTTAAAAAAATGGATGTCAACATACTTTTTTTTTTTTATTGCTAGTAAAAATATTTTTTCTCATCTCTTTTCCCTGTTTCCTGAAAACCACTCGTATGATTCTGAGTTTTGCTCTATCCTCCGGCTCTCAAGAAACAAACCTATTTCTCGGTTCTCAAATGTTCTGTCTTTGGTTCCTTGTGTACATTGTACAAGAGAAGCATAGGAAAAGGCCCTGAGAGTAGAAGAAAATGTAAGTCAGTCATAGCTAAATAATACTGCGTGAATCATTATGCATGAGCATCTACTCCACTGACACTTGTGGCCATTAGGATTTCCTCTGTTTATCAGTGTCTGTGAGAGGGAAGATGAACCTGTAGAAATTTGAAAGTAGGTAAGTGCCAGCCATGTAGTCTATTCCCACTGCGATTACCATTCCAGTTTTCGCCCTATTCAGGCATGTTCAAAGACTATAGTCTATGTAGATAGTCTTACTGAAATTAGTACATTTCAATATAAGGTTGTTAGATTTCTGCCTTCATTTAGTGGTTTTATTCTGTCCTGTTGAACGAGATGCCACTAAAAGAACAAAACCACCACAAAGACACTAGCTACTGGGCTGGGCACTTCATACTTCAAACAAAAAACTATCAGCTTAGAAGTTTGAACACAAATGTTTCTGAATCAAGATAAAATTCTGCAAACAAATTGGGGCAAAACCTTGGGAAGATGCAATTTTCATCTTTTATTTTCAGAAAAAAATCCCATCCCACTTTTTACTTAAATTCATTAATTTTAACATTGATATAAATCTAAAAATAAAAGGTGTTCTGTGAAAACCAGAACTGAAATGACATAATTCCTAATAGAATTAATTTCTTTTGCCACTCTTACCTGGAAAGACAACAGCAATGTTGTAGCTGTTCTGCAGTTATACATGAACTTGGATGTTCTTACACATGCAACCTGACAAGAAACATGGCTATTGAGCAGAACATAAAATGGGTGAAATACGAGATCTGATCCCCTGTCTTCAGCAGTAGCCCTAATTTTGGTATCACCCCCTACCTGGATATGAGTTTTCAGAGAATTTATAGGAGCTTCCTTTTTTCTGGAACAAGTATCCTTTCACATCTGCTTGATCTAGGCAGACAAATTACTGCCATGGTAGATAGAGAAGAACAGAAATACAGAGGACAAATAACTCGATCTTGTATCCTTTGTTTCGGTATCTTTTAAAATACACTACTTTTTTTAAATACAAGTGTTTTCACACTTTTTCAGCTTGACTAAGAAATCAGTATATGTATAAATATAGACTGGAACACTTTCTGGCATTCCATCAGAAACATTCCTTGGAATCCACTGCAGCTTCATCCAAAAGACCAGTAACTGAACAAAAGCTAGGAATGAACTGAAATTTTTCTTGAGAATCGTTACCCTCCAGGTGGGTTTTTTTAATAGATGAAGGCAAAAAACTTGTTCATGTCCTACAGCTCTTGTCTGGGCTAAACCTAACCTGTAGCTAAAAAGAAATCTTCCCTCTGATGATGGATTATTGGTTGTTTATCTTTGGCAAGCTCTAAATAAATTTATAAATATATGAAAAGAAAAAAATACCTGAACATAAATGGCTAAGAAATCTTTACATTTTTATGCTTCTCTTTCTCCTTTCTTTGGAATGAAGTAGATATTTCAAGAGTATAGAATAGGACAAAGATACATACTCTTGTGGAATGTTTGTACACAACAACACTGCTAAGGTTTTATGTGACTTTAGAAGGGTTTCTAGCATCTCCCTGAAAAACTTAGCATCCTTTTCATTTACAGAGCAATTTGTAGAAATATCCCCAGCAGAGGGAGTGGCTCATCTGCTTGAGATGAAGTCTGAAAGATTAGCAAAAGCAATTTTTTTACTTTTGTTTTACACACGAAAAATAGTGTTAAATATAGTAATTTACCTAAATGCCTATTGAAAAAGCATTTTTCACTCTCTCTTATGAGTGAAAAGCATTGTAGAGTGTCTACGATACGCAAGTAGAGTACCATAAAAAAGTCCAATTCACATAGTGAGTTCCAGGAGTGTGTCTTGTGTTTTCCTTGCTTTGTACATCACTTTTTCATTTTATTTCACTTCATGCAAAGTAGACGTGAATATAAATATTTTTAGCTCACTTATCTTGATAGCATGTTGTAATTTAGACAGATTGAAAATCATTAGCAAATTAAACCTCTAGGCCCAACATTTCTGGGTATAGATCAGTACTTGCAGATGAGCTTTAGTGGGCTTATTTGATTTATTTTGATGAGTATTTGAGCTAGGAACTTTGAATAAGATGCATGATTTAAGTGAAAATGTTAGTTTGAAAGAAAAAGTGATTTTTATTTGTTTTTTAATCCATTTCTTTCAACAATACTAAAACTGATGTCAATAGCACAACACACGAAAACTTGATTACCTAAAAGTCCAAGATGCAACCACAACAGTTGTTCTCTTTAAGCCAAAATCATCTGCCAGTAGTTTTTAATCCGATGTTTTGTGATCACCATATTCCCCTCAGCTTTAACAGCATGAGAAGAGCTTCAGATTCCTTCTGATTCTTGAAAACACACTTCATAAATCAACATCTAGATACTTAATAACAGCACACTTCTGAGCCCCTGTGTGACATTGCATGTCTCACTCTGACTGTTGTGAGCTAATGGGACAGGGTCCACTAACCAGAGTATTACCCCTCAAGGGAAGCCAGGGATCTTGCCAGTATGAAATATCTCTTGGTTGATGAATCACGACTCTCCTTTCTCGCAGGTAATCAAGAAGGAACACATAGTTGTGTTAAAGTGGAGAAAGGGCATTGTGCTCAGTTTGTACAGAGTCTGGTTGCAGCTAATTTACACAGAGCATCCTGAGGGCATTTACGATAGGGATATATCCTGGGGCTCAGGTCCCCAGTTTCAAGAACCCCAGAAGCCCATCAGTCTGTCAGTAATATGAATTTCATGGCAACCAGCTGTTTTTCCAAATACTCAACTCTTTGGGTATCTGGAGAAAGAGTTAAGTAAATTCTTACATAAATCATTTCCATGCACACTACATACAGTGTTGCTCTGTTAAACTATGTAGTGCACTGGTTTATTGTGCATGTGCAAAGTGACATTATTTCTCATGCGCTGTTGGTCTAAGCTGGGAGTTTAATTTATTCGTCTGGGATTATAGGAGCTCCCTGGTAATATTGCCTCAAATAAGAGTCAGCAAAACAGACATCTTGGTCTTCTGGAAAGGCATCTTTGGCTGTTATAGGAGACTGGTTGATAGTTCCTTGGGAGGCAGACCTGAGATCAAAGATGTCCAGGAAGGCTGGAAAATCTTCAAGAAGGAAATTTTCAAGGTGCAGGAGCAGGCCATCCTCATGTGCTGCAAAAAGCGCCAGTAAGGAAAAGAGACCAGCCTGACTGAACAGAGAGGTTAGGCAGAAACTCAATGAAAAAAGAATTTATGACCTTTGAAAGAGGCGGCAGGACACGCAGGAGGACTACAAGATTGTTTTGAGGTTATGCAGGGAGAAAATTAGAAGGGCCAAAGCCAACTATATCTTAGTCTTCCTAAAAGAACATACAAGCTGCCTTAAAAGACAGCAAAAAAATGTTTCAATAAATACGTTGCACTGGAACAGGTTGTAAATGCTCCAGTTATTCCAGAGAAGCTGTAAATGCTACATCCTTGGCAACGTTAAAAGCCGGGTTGTACAGAGCCTTGGGCAACATGGTCTAGAGTGAGGTGTCCCTGCCCATGGCAGAGGAGTGGGAATTAGATGATCTTAAGGCCCTTTCCAACCCTAACCATTCTATGATCCTATGATGTCAACAGCACCTTGGCCTGTATTAGAAACAGTGTGGCCAGTAGAACTAGGGAAGTAATCATGCCCCTGTACTGGGAACTGGTGAGGCTGCACCTCTAATACTATGTTCAGTTCTGGGCCTCGCTGCAAGAGAGACATTGAGGTGCTGGAGCAGGTCCAGAGAAAGACAGCAAAGCTGGTGAAGGGTCTGGAGCACAAGTATGATGAAGAAAGCTGAGGAAACTGGGGTTGTTTGGTCTAGAGAAGGCTCAGGGGGACCTTATTGCTCTCTACAGCCATCTGGAAGAAGATTGTAACGGGGTGGGTTTTGGTCTCTTCTCCTGAGTAACAAGTGATAGGACAAGAGGAAATGGCCCCAAGTTGTGCCAGGAAAGGTTTAAATTGGAGGTTAGGAAAAATTTCTTTACTGAAAGTGTTGTCAAGCACAGGTTGACAGGCTGCCCAGCAAAGCCATTGAATCACCATCCCTGAAGGCATTTTAAGATATGCCATGTAGATGTGGCACCCTGGGGCATGGTTTAGTGGTTGAGTTGGCAGTGCAAGATTAATGGTTGGACTCGATGATCTTAAAGGTTTTTTCCAACACAAACAATTCTGTGACTGTATGACTATGGAAAAAACCTAAGATCACTTGTTCCATTTGGTCATTAAAGCTTAACTCATGACAAACTAGTTTCAAACTAACAACCCATATACTGACAAGGCACATAAGGGATGGCGGGAGCAGGGGGATATTAGTAATCACAGAGAATCTTTACACAATCATAACTGAAACTGGTTTGGTTCTCCACACTTGGTCATTTTGTCAGTCTATTGCAGTAGAAATATGACATATGCTCAAGAGTATCTCTATGGGTCCATCTGTCAATTTTCTAATTTAAGTAACCCTGTCCTCCTGTGGAAGAATAAGTTTTGTGAGCATGGCTTGGCATAATTTCTTAAAACTATTTTTTTTTTTTTAACACTTCTTCTTAAAGCAGCAGTTTATAAAACTTTACATATGATGGATAAATACATCTATAATTTTAAGAGTATTCAAAAAAACTTTGATCCACTTAACTGATTAAAACTAATCCTACTAGGGAAACAATTGATGTGATAATGTTAGCTGCTTGTTCCTAGTACCCCTGTGTGATTACCATGGCTACAATAGGACCCTCATGTACATCAGGAAGCATGTAAAGTGCAGTGTGGTTAGGAAGGAAAACGTTGACATGAAAACACTGAAGATATCGAGAGTCAACACCTGGGCTACAGCTGAGGAACAAGAGATCAAAGAGAAAACTCTCAACAACATTTATGTTTCCACAAGACCTGTGAGAGCTCTTCATGTTTACCTTTCTGGTAGAGAGTAGTGGATGCTTACAGCACTTGTAAAATGACTTGCTAACACACCACTAATCTTGTGCATGTCTGGACTATAGAGAAAACTGAGCCATATTAATCTTCTTTTCACCATGATATCTCCCTCATCACCAGACAGTAGGGACAGGTTACAAGAACCTTTGTGCCACAAGGTAGGGCAGAACCTCTGGAGATGCACTCTGCAATGCTTTTGGTTTATAAAATAGGCTTTAAAAAAAAAAAGAATAAAAACATGTCTTTGGCACATTAGAATACTCTATGTTCTCAGCAGGTATTGTGCTGCATAGAACAGGAATGTGAGCTTTAGCATATAAAAAAAGACGCAAAAAACACATAAAAGGAATCTATATTCACCTTTCCAGTTCAAGATGTTAAAAAAGCCCTTACAATCTTGGCATATGTGTTTTTCATTCTAAAACCTGAGCTGATTCTTCAGTTCCAGTCCCCTACAGATATGTGTTTTCCCTTCAAGAGCCTCAAGATCCGTATTTCCTTCCTAGCTTCATGGGGCTACTCTCATACTTTTTGACCGTAATATAGGAAGAACTGACATATCTTCACCATTTTGAGTTATAGAAGAGATAAAATGGAAGGACGTCAGTCTTTTCATTACACAATTTATGAACAAAAGTCATTATTTTCAAATATGGTTTCCAGAAGGGAGAGGACAGCATTTGGAAATGGATACGCTTTGGGAGAGTATGTGCAGGTTTTCAGGTTTTGGAACCACAAAAAAAAAAAAAAAAAAAAATACAAACCAAACAATAATTTGCCTATCTTAGTAATTTTATACTACTATGAACACTGAAGTTTGTTCTGGAGCATGGAACAAGTACAGCTCTGAGCAGGTGCCACTGATACCACAGACAGACATCTTTTAAGGCAAAGACTTACTAAAAGAACAAGCATCAGAGTCACATCTTGAGTCACAGCACTGGATATCAGATGAGGTGCTTTATAATAAAGAGTTGTGGTAGTTTCTGGCAAAATGTGTGTGGGCTTAAATGTAGCTGACTGTAGCAGTCTGGAAAAGAAAGCATTCCAACATGAAACAGGCAGGTGTGCAGTTCTTTATCACCCACCTTATTCAACACCCATCACCATCCTATGACTCACTCATTGCTTTCTGTCAAAATAGTTCTGTTCTTAAGGGAATAGGATGAAAAAGTTGGGGCTGTTCAGCCTGCAGAAAGGAAGGCTGTGTGGAGACCTCATAGCAGCCTTCCAGTATCTGAAGGGGGCCTATAGGGATGATGGGGAGGGTCTCTTCATGAGGGACTGTATTGAGAGGACAAGGGATAATGGGTTCAAACTGAAACAGGGGAATTTTAGATTGGATATGAGGCAGAAATTTTTTACTGTAAAGGTGGTGAGGCACTGGAATGGGTTGCCCAGGGAAGTTGTGAATGGTCCATCCCTGGTGGTGCTCAAGGCCAGGCTGGACATAGCTTTGAGTGACATGGTTTAATGTGAGATATCCCTGCCCCTGGCAGGAGGGTGGGAACTAGATGATCTTAAGGTCCTTTCCAACCCTTACTATTCTATGATTCTATGAATGTTAATGAAAAAGTAAATGTTTCAATCAGGCTTTCAAAATCCTCATCAGGCATACATGCTGGGTAACAATGTCAGTACAATAATTATGCATTGGCAACAGGGATGAAAACCCGATGAAAAGCAACCCTAAGGAACAATAACATTGATGTCAAGTGATGATAGTTTGCCATTGATGCCCATCATTGATTTTGGTTGGCCAGGAATACAATATTAGGAAGAGGGCTTGTAAAGTTCCCACTGCTTTAATGCGTCTACTAAAATGCAGCAACTGAAACACAACCAGTGCTCCCAGCAGCTAGAAGATTTGACAGTGTTTTGCTGTGGTTGCTGAGAGAGATTACTTGTGGACCTTAAGAAGTGCATCAGCAACAAGCATGACCTAATACACTTGGAAAGCTTCCCAAGGACTTCAGGAGATGAATTTACTCCTCTCCAGAGCTTCTCCTGTGGAACTCAAAATTTGCAAGCACCATTTTTTATTAGCCTCCCTAAACTCATTGCTCTTCCCTACCAGCTCTACCTTCTATTCAGAAATGCCTCCAAAAGCCTGCAGAGCTCTTCTGCATGCAAACGCAGTGGAATGGCACCCTGTAGACAGCCTGCTAAGCACTCATTCAGGCAGGACGCTTATGAAAGACACAGAACTTAAGACCCTTAAAAGGTTCACTCTTTCTGAGTGTTGCAGATATATAGACGCCACCTCATCTCTTCCTTTTATTTGGGAGCTCTTGAACCATGCTGTTAACAATTTTTGAACCAAAAGATAGACAAAGACATCAATTTGCTTCAGCTTATGCATGCAGTTTATGACAGGTTTGGCTCTACAGATGCCATAACAATTAAAGTATTTTGAGAACTTTGTCATGGGTTCAGCAGCAGCAGTCATTTTTCTCCTTTAAGTAGTAGCTGGTGCAGCACTGTGTTTTGGATATTCGGTTTGGGAACAGGGCTGATAACACCAATGCTTATAGTTATGGCTTAGAATGTTTAGGCTGGCCAAGGACTTTTGGAGTTTCATGCTCTGCCAGGGAGGAGGGGAGCC
>JASSUY010042024.1:0-15146 GCA_032466535.1 Forpus xanthops
ATAGAATAGTTAGGGTTGGAAAGGACCTTAAGATCATCTAGTTCCAGCCCCCCTGCCATGGGCAGGGACATCTCTCACTAAACCATGTCACCCAAGGCTCTGTCCAGCCGGGCCTTGAGCAGCGCCAGCGATGGAGCATTCACAACTTCCCTGGGCAACCCATTCCAGTGCCTTACCACCCTTACAATATATAATTTCTTCCTCATATCCAATCTAAACTTCCCCTGTTTAAATTTGAACATGTTACCCCTTGTCCTATCACTACAGTCCCTCATGAAGAGACCTTCCCCAGCATCCCTATAGGCCCCCTTCAGATACTGGGAGGTTACTATGAGGTCTCCATGCAGCCTTCTCTCCTGTGGGCTGAACAGCCCCAATATTCATATAACGGTGAGGACTTAGGTAGTTGGAGGTATAGTTATGAAAACTGAAACAGGTGTTGTCTTGTAAGGTACATGTGTTCTGTTTTCTAATTGAAACATAGTGCTTTCAGCCTCTTTTCTGGGGTTTGTATTGCCTTATAATCAAAATTGAAGCAGAAATACTGCAAGGTAAATTAGAGTGAAAGAAAAGGTACACTACAGTAAAAAATCTCCAAAGATAATGTTATATGATGTGTGTGTCTATATGCAAAATTGTGTATTGATATATTTTAAGTTACATTCTTTGCAATTCAGGGGGCCAAAAGAGTAAATATTATGGACTAGTGTTTGCAGATCACAGGACAGTTGAATTCAAATATTGTCTTCAGCCAAGAACTGAAACTCCATCTGCTCAGTTCATTTTCATGCAAGTGCTCTGAGCTTGTTAGGTTTAGCTTGATTGGAGTTTTTTATTTTTTCTCTTGTTAAAAACCAGACATAGTGTGATAAAACATTTGTAGGACCTATTTTAGAAGAGAAACAGCTAGGCGGGAGGTCATCTTAGTAGGGAGAGAACATTTGGTTGTCCTGGTGTTTGAGTTTAACATGTAGAATGGGTCTCTTTTATCTGCCTACTGTTAGTAATTTCCAAGATTGCTGAGTCCACTGAGCAGTCAGCCATGATTCCTGGCGTCACAGGCACTGCTGCCTTTAACCTAGAGCCTCAAGGGACCATATATTGCATGGTAGTTTTTGCAGATCCAGAGCTTTACCCTTGTTTTCCCTCCCTTTCTTTTTCCCTCTTTACCTCCTTCCCTCCCACCTTTTCTACAGCCTCCTCAGTCACCCCCTCCTGGCCATGACTAAAAGAGAAAGTACAGATTTTGCCTGTGCAGAACCTCAAAAATTGTTTCTATTATAGCCAGGAAATGTGTAGGATTTAACTGACTATCTGTAGTTACAGCATATTTTCTGAGTTGCACAGAAAATTTTCTTTGACAGTACACTGACACAAGGCCGGGAGTTCTCCTTAACTGCATGCCTTTTTTCTGAGATGAATCGAAGAGTTTATGAACCAAGTCACATATTTTGTTCTGATGTGTGTTTTCTGCTCCATTTATTAAAAAGCTGTGAGCTATTTCTTCAGAACTTGTTTGAAGGGAAAAAAAAACAACAAAACCAGCCAACCTTGCAGGAATAGGGGGTGTAAACTTAATGTTACTGAAGTTAGTCACACAAATCAAACTGATTACAATGTGACAAGCATTTACCCCTGCTTTTCTCCACCAACTCATTAAATTTAAATGAGTTCACTTTTTTTTTTCTATTTTTTTAACATGTTCTTGTTTATTACAATATTCATAGAAACATCTTGAGTGCCTTGGAACATTCAGGATATATTAAAAACGATGAGAAGAAGATGTTTCCTAAATCTTAACAATTATAATGCTTAAGTGTACACATACACTTTAACTGTAATAAAAAGGCCTTTTTTTCCCTGTATTACAGCCATTAAAAGTTCAACTGATACCTCAGTGTTTCTGTGATTGCTCTCCTCCTTCAGTAAAGAGATGCTTGTCTCTTTTGGAAGGGCCATCACAGCAATTACATCTACCCTATTTTGACTTAATTGCTTGTCTACAGTTTGCAGTTTACGCTTGTATCCAAGACACTGTGAACGATGATATTAAACATTAAGAGTCTTATCAATCATAGAATCATTGAATAGTTAGGGTTGGAAAGGACCTTAAGATCATCTAGTTCCAATCCCCCTGCCATATGCAGGAGCACCTCCCACTAAAACACGTCACCCAAGGCTCTGTCCCACCTGGCTTTGAAAATCTCCAGGGATGGTACATTCACAGCTTCCCTGGGCAACCCATTCCAGTGCCTCACCACCATTACAGTAAAGAATTTCTTCCTTATATCCAATCTAAACTTCCCCTGTTTAACTTTGAACTTGTTGCCACTTGTCCTGTCTCTACAGTCACTAATGAAGTGTCCCTCCCCATCATCCCTATAGGTCCCCTTCAGAAACTGGAAGGTTGCTGTAAGGTCTGCACACAGCCTTCTCCTCCCATGCTTAACTGCCCCAACTTTCTCAGCCTAGCTTCATATGGGGGTTGCTCCAGTCCCTTGGTCATCCCCATGTCCCTCCTCTGGACTTGTTCCAACATTTCCATGTCCTTTTTATGTTGAGGATGCCAGAACTGTACACAATCTCCAAGTGAGGTTGCATAGGAGTCTGCATCTCACAGATCATTATTTATTACCATTTTTTCCCTTCTTTTCTATGCTTCTATTTACATGACTGTAGACAAACTTCATCATGCATATTTGTATACAGTGAAAGCCAGAGGATTCCTTAAAAGAAATCTGCTTCTTATGTGATTCTCTCATTTTATGTTAGATCAGGTGTTTAAAGAAGCAAACTAAAACCCAAAAACCCTTCAGCATAAAAAAGTCATGGGAGATGTTTTTATAGGATGTTGTTAATACTGATCATTTTGTGGAAGGTTTTAATTCTCTTAAACTGCTGAGTTATGGGAAAAGAAAAAAAAAGGTAAAAGTATGAACTGTAGTAATAGTAGAGAATATTTAAAAAGCCTTTACATTACTCATGTGAAAACAGCTGGAAGTGTTCCATGTCAGTTGAGAGGAAAGAGGAACATCGGAAAAGATGAACTTGATTTCCTGTGCCTCAGTCTTTGCTGCATCGTGCAGCCTTTGTATTAACAACTCATACACCCTTATGGGAAAGTTCACTGCTAAAGGTGATTAAAGCTTTGTGTTACTCATTCAGCTTCCTGAAATGAGTATCAAAGGACAGGTTTTTAATGGTACAAGGTGTAGCTCAGTGAAGGGTACCACTTCAGGTCCAGGATTCTGATCTTAAGACCTGGAAGAGGCAGGAGGAACTTACCCTGTCCTGAATCTTCTGATGTGTAAACTGCAGTAGGGTGTCTTCTGACTCAGTTGTCAGTCACTGCAGATCAAACACACTGCTGCAGTCCCAGCTGAACCATTTAGGATTTATCAGAATTACCTGGAATAAGTGTATTTCATAACATAATTTCATTTTTGTATTAAATCTAACAGGGTTTCTTACCCAGTAAGCAAGCCATTCAATCCAGACACAATGCCCCTGCATGGTCTGTTCTGTCTGAATGGAAGTAGAAAAGAACCACTCACGATAATATTCTGTAACATAGAAAAGTAGAAAAGCATGCTATGTATAGGAATATAAATACAGTTGGAAGCCAAAACCTGACTAAAATTGATGTAGAATATATCACGTATACTAAATAGATGGATGGGTGGATCGATGGATAGATAGAAAGATAGATAGATAGATAGATAGATGTTCATGCATATTTTGATACAAATAAGCAGTTTATAAGCAGTGTATGTTGTTCCCTTCTCTTGAAACCTTTTCTCAGTTCTGTCTCTTCCAGAATGGTGTATTTATACAACAGGGAGACAGGTGCTGTTGTTTGTAGAGAGATTCCATTTTTAGTTTGACCTAATGTTCTCTGTTCTTTACAACCAAATCTGAAGGACTTTTTCAGTCCATTCAAATGATGGGCATTAAGTCAAACAAATAGTGTTGTTCATGCATTGTAACTCTGGTAAAATATTACACACACAAGATACCTTACTTTACCGAAATGAGCTAACATCCCCTTTCCCCCTTTTCCATCACTAGCATCACTTTTGAAGATATTTCTGTACTAACTGTATTTCACAGCAGCTGTCAAACTAATTAAAGGCGTATATGCTGAATGTATGTAAGAAAAGCTTTAGAGAGGAGATGGCATATTTGATGGAGGATATTTTTATCTTGAGCTCAATTTTGTGAACTAAGTTTAATAGATGAACAGAAAATCTTTTGTGCTGTTGTATTCTCAGGTGTTGTCTTGCATCATGATTATTTGCTGCTATATGGACTTAGTGAAGAGATATCTTGATGACTTTTATTTCTGATACAGTAGACAATTTTGGGAAAAAGAAAGGAAGTTAAAGCAAAAAAAATAGGATTATTCACCTCTTGAAAGTTTTTTTTTTTTTAATTTATTTTATTTTACAGATGTGTATCTTATTTCTGGCGTTACAACAGTAGCAGATTATCAGCTTCAGTTGTTCTTAAATCTTGAACACTGTTGTTCCTAAATGTTCCTTAGTTATGAGCCCTAATAACAAGAGAAAGTTTTCTTTAATGATACAAGTGGTGATCATGGCTAAATCTTTCCACTGTGGAGCTTTCCTAACTAGGGAAAACACAAGTAGCATTACTCTCCTTTATTTACCATTGTGTGTTTCAGTGAGTATTTAAGAGACCTAAAAATAGAATGAGTATTTCTACATTTTCTTTTTGATGCTTCCATTAATATTTTATAAACATCTTCCAAATAAACCACAAAGAAGTGCATACTAGCTTAGTGAATGAGAACTTGTATTCTTATATAGGTAAATAAAATGCTAATTTTTATTTCTGTAACTGAACATGAATTCAACGAAACAAAGAAACAGGAGTTTTAAGCCTATGTAATTTGACCTCTCTGCATTGTTGGTAAACTTCTCTCATTATGAAGCTTTTTTATTATTTGAAAAATAAATGTTTTTCATCAAGGAATGTATATGTGAGACAATTTTATATCCTGCTGTAAGTTTACCGTTGCACAGTTGTTTTTACTGCATATGTAAGTTATGCAAGTTACGAAAGTTATGTGCATTCTAAATGGGGCAGGATGATCTATGGACTTTTAGCAAAGTGATGGGGTACTTATGGCTATGTGTTTAGCAGCTATAGTGAAAAAGGGCACTGAGGACATGCATAATAATTTTTATTTAATTCTTGGCTATAATGCCATATTTATTTGAGCTAACTTGTAGTGACCCTTTTCTCCCTAGTTCAGTTTCTACTGAAATGATCCAGCTTCCTCAGCTGTGATCGTCATCCTTCTCATCCACTGTCTGTGCTCCTGAAGATTCCTGGATATTCCCAGAGAGGATCTCTATGAAGTTCACCTATTATGTATTTAGAATTCAGTGTAGACTTGTTTCTTCTAAACATGTACTTCAGGTGCAGTTAAAACTGTGGCCACAATCACTTTCTTCACTTCAGTTGTAAAGTTCAGTCCACAGACCAATAGCTTGTATGGCAGTAAGTTGCAGATCTCTGTACAGGTTTCCTTGGTTGTCCAAGGCAGAATACAAACAAATAGCAAAGGCAGAGAGTATATGTTCTAGCCTGTGGAGATGAATGAGCAGAAAATTAAGTGTGGGTCAATTGCAGGAAAAAAGAAGAGGAAACAATGTGTTTATACACTTCATATAAGCTTTTTATCTCTTTGACAGCTTTCTTCCATACTGTCACTCAGTTCCTCTTGCTATTGTTTTAGGAGAACTTTTTTGCAAGAAGCATTTGGCCTGTAGGCTAGTCAGCTTTTCCTGGAAGTGTGTGAGAGAACGGCATTCCATCAATGCCTTCTTATCCTTTTACATGTGCTTTCTTAAACTGCAGTTTCTGGAACCAAGTAATTTATTTCAGAATTCCAGCTTTAATTTTAAAAGAAAATCAGCAGGATTCTGCTTCCTTCAGCATATAAGAAGGATTTGAAACATTTTCTCACTGTACTTTCCAAGCTCAGAATATAAATCTAAAGAAGTCAAAATTCTTTTTTTTTTCCTAATACTGTCCTCTAATAATCTACAAGGAAAGAAAAAAAAAACAATAATATGTGATTACATAGAATATTTATTCTGTGGATTGAAGTGCTGAAGCAAAAAACCCACACAACACCTGAAGTTACTGTTCATATAGACCTGTAAGATTAAAATCAGTTGGACTCTAGAGGAGTCTTTGAGATGCAGGAAAGTTAATTAGTACAGGAATAGATCTTTTCGTAAAGAATGTGCAATGTACTGTTTTATGTTAATCCTTCTGTCGTGGTTTAAGCCCCTCATGCAGCTCGTTCGCTCACTCCCCCCTCTTTCTTCCCCCAGTCCCAGGGGGATGGGGAAGAGAATCGAAAGAATGCAACTCTCACAGGTTGAGATAAGAACAGTTTAGTAACTAAAGTATAACACAAACCACTGCTGCTGCAAACAATAATAATAATGACAAGGGAAAAGAATACAATCGCTCACCACCTATACCCAGCCCAACCAAGCAATGCACCCCCACCCTTCCTGGTCTCTGCTCTCTGTTTTTCCATCCTGGGCATGACGTGCTGTGGTATGGAATACCTCTGTGGCTAGTTTGGGTCAGGTGTCCTTTCTCTGCTTCCTCCCAGCTTCCCCTCCTCCCTGGCAGAGCATGAGACTCAGAAAGACCTTGGTCAGACCAAAACACTACCGAACAGTAACTGAAAACACTGGTGTTATCAGTGCTATTCCCAGGCCAAAAGTCAAAAACACAGTGCTGCACCAGCTACAACAAAGGAGAAAAATGACTGTGGCTGCTGAACCCATCCCATTGCACCTTCATGTAAAAGTAACCGCACAGTTATGGGCAGAGGAGTGGCTTGAATGAACAGATCTTTGGCTTGGTGCAGGTCACAAGCCAATGAAGAGCTGTGAGTAAAAATCATGGGACAGACAAACCTGAGTAACATAGCGGTAGACATCTGCTACAAACTGCATAACCAGTAAGAGGAAGAAGGTGAAGTCTCTGACCAGCTTAAGGAAGTCTCATGACTGGTAAAATCATGGAACAGTACAAACCTAAGTATTTACTGGAAGGGCAACATAACATGCCAAAATGCAAACAAACCAAGAGATGCGTGTCAGATGATCTTAAGGTCCTTTCCAACCCTGACTATTCTATGATTCTAAGATTCTGTGTGTCAATCATCATTGATCACCATTGACAGAGGTGATCAATGAGCCAGTAAGGGAAGGTGGTCTGCAGACCTGTTATTCACAAACCAAGAAGAACTGGCTAAAGATGTAAAAGTCAGTGGTGGACTTAAAACTGCAGTGATCATGAGACTGTAAAGTTTAGAATTATGGAAGAAAAAAAAAAAAACAAAAACAAAAAAGAACAACACAAAAAGAATCACAAACTTGGTCTTGAAAACAAACTTCTGCTTATTCAGGAATTATCTTTGCAGAATCCCTTAGGAGTCTGCACTGGACAATAGAAATGCCCAGGGCAATTGGTTGATCTTCAAGGACAACCTCATCAGTTAGAGCAAGCTATGGCACAGATAAGCCATATGGGTATTGCAGAAGACTTTCACTGATGAATACAAGAATATCGACTGAAGATGAACAAAATCAGAAAGGACGCAGAAGATGGAAGCTAGGATAGGCTTCCTGATTATTTTGCACAGAGGCACTCTCTAAGCATGTGGAGGTGATGTTAGGAAAGCCTTTGTTTGGTTGATTGGATCAAGGCCTGTAAAAGAAACAAGGTAGGCTTTTGTAAGTACATTGGCATCAAAAGGCAGCTGAGGGAAACTGGGCACACTGCTTAGTGGGGCAGAATATCTAATGACAAAGGACATGGAAAAGGCCAAGGTCATCAGGTGCCTTTTTTTGTCTTGATGTTTGCTACTGAGATCTGGTTTAGATCTCCCAGGCTCCTGAGCATACCAGCACAGGCTGGGGTGTGTACTGCCAAGGTCAGAGGATTGCGATCAGTGGTGCAAAATTCAGTTGGGGACCAATGACTAGTGATGTCTCCCAGGGACTGCAGCTAGAGGAAGCACTGTTTTCATGTCTATATTAATGACCTGGGAAATGCGGTGGACTCAGAAAGATTGCAGGGGAACCATGACAGACAGGACAAATGATCTGATAAAAACTTCATGAAATTCTACAAGGGTAAATGCTAAGTCTCACACCTAGGTTGGAATAATTTACCATGAAGCAGTACAGGCTTGGTGCCAGCAGAATAGAAAGCATCTTTGCAGAAAAGGCCATGGGTGGGTGCTGATAAAGTAAGCCATGAAAAGAAAAATAACGGCATTCTGCAGTGCATTTGCAAGGAAGTAGCCAGAAGATTGAGAGGAAAAATTTTTTCTCTCTATTAAGCATGTGTGAGAGTGCATCTGGAGTGCTGTGCCCAGTTTGAGCACCCCATGACAGGAAAGACATTGATGTATGGGAGCAATCACAAGGAGGAGCTACTGAGATGGTCAGGGAACTGGAGTACATGATGTAGGAGGCGAGGTTAAGAGAGCTGTGTTTGTTTAGCCGTAAGAAGGTAAGGTTAAAGGGAGGTCATACTGCTGTCTTCAGGTACTTACTTAGAGAATACAGAGGAGATGGAGATGGATTCTTAGTGGTGCATGGCAGTAAAACAAAATGCAAAGAGCTCAAGCTGAAGCATGAGAAATTTTGGTCAGAAAGAATTATGAGAGCAGTCAAATACTGGAACTTTTCCCATTGTGGTGTGGAATCTGTACCTTGAAGATACACTACATGTGACTGGACAAGTCCCTGAAATATCTGATCTCATGTCTCTGCTTTGAGCAGAGGTCCCATCCAGCCTAAGTAATCCTAAGTAATGTTAGATGATTGAAAAAAAAAAAAAAAAAAAAAAAAAGGGGAACAATTATAAAATATTTAAAGTACTTTTAATCTTAGCATTCCTTTTATTGCTAGAAAGTACAGCTTTGTTATATTTCTGAGCAACTAGACAGGAACTCTGAGAGGCAGCACTTCCAGTTTATTTCTGGCAGAAATGACGACAGGCATATGGGAAAGGTCTTGTTAGGAGCTCCTGAGTTTTCCCTGCTGACTTGCAAAATGGGCTGTATTCAAAAGACTCATGGATAAGCATTGCAGATGCTTCTATCTCTATCTTAATTGAACTTTACTGTCAAAAAGATAGAGATTTGTCTGTTTTCATTTCTGACAAGTCCACAGACAAATGGGAGCACAACCAGTTACGCAGTGCTGAATTCATGAGTGTTATTTTGTTCAGGACTTTTTTTTTTTCACACAGTTGCTAAAAGATTTGTAGAGCTGTTTGTATAGCAAACACTTTTGTTACATAAGAGCATTGTTCAGTGAAGATTATTTTCTGCATTTTTGTTAAAATAATAATTTTATAAATAATTCATTTTATTTAAATAATTCATGCTTTTATTGGAAGTAGAGCCAGGATCTTAATATCACTTTGCCATTTCACACCACTATTTAAACAGAAAGATAAAATAAAACACAAAAACATCCTAGGTTAACCTGAAGCAGGCTAAAAGCAATAAGATTTATTAGTCATTAGTATTTCTAGCAGCAGAAGCATATTGTGTTCCTAGTAGAAATATCTGAATATCTGAGGATATCAATTAATAAAATCCCAGTAGCACTTAAGGATGACTTGGATATTAAAGGATTTGTTGAGGTTTTTGTTTTTTTTGGTTTGTTTAGGGTTTTTTTAAATCCGTTGAACTGAGAAATGTATTCTTATCTGGACAAAATATTCCAAGCTGTTAGTCTGCCAAGAATTTTGGGCTCTAAGGAAACACCTAAACACTAACCAGAGGTTTCATCACTGTAAAGAGCAAATTGTTTACTGTAAGCTTTGGGAACACCTCTGTTTAACCATAGTGATTTTAATGTAGTTAAGTCTCCAGCCCTTCATGGTTATGCAAATTAAACTTTCTTTTATTGTGCCTGAAGTGCATGAGCAGTGACACATATTGTTTCACTGAAGGTGTATAAACATTATGTATGCCACCTGAAAGAAAGAAGTATTTATATGACTTTATTGATAATTCTTGATACTACATAGTGGAGACATAAACTTTTATGCATTGTTAACTGCAACATCAACAGCATCCTGATATGCCTTAGGGACTTGACTGTAAAAACTGTCAAAGTAATAGCCAGGGACACATATTGATAGCAGTGGTGACATTGTTTTCTGCCTAAAGATGGACTGAATGAGATGACCCTTCAGTGGGATTTATTGTAAGACTTTGCTGCAGGACAAAGGATCAGATTGTAGCTATAATTTTACTTCCCATTAGCTGTCAGATGGAAATCTGTTAGGAAGATGTCCTATTCACAGATTTCTTTATAAAAGGGCCTAAAATTACATATTTGAGCATGTTCAGTTCACAGTTGCATGAAAGTAATGTCATGGTCGAGAGGAAATAAATACTTTGAAGCCCATGAAATTTAGTACCATGAGTCAATGGAATTTTTCTCAGAACATACCCTCCATGGGATGGGTATAATTTAAACATAGATGAAATGAGAAATACTCTTGTAATAATTCATTTTAAAGGGGAAGTCTAACATTAAGCAGCATGTGATAATTGTATTTATACTTTTATTCTGCAAATTTCAGTTAATACTCTTTTGCATAAAACATTTGCAAGTAAATGACTTTGTGACATAACAGTCAAAGTGTGGAGTACCTTAGAATCTTGCAAGAACTTCTTACAAAGTGAGTATTTCACAAATCATAAACTTGATTGACTCAACTACTTTGCAGTAATTGGGGTGGGGAGAGGGAGCTAGCTGATTATTGGGAGGATTTTGAATTTGGCAGGTGATTTTTTTACTGTGCTAAGTTGGTTAGCACAGTAAGAAAGTGAACTGGTAGCTTTTCTGACTTTTGCAAAAAAGAATGGGAAATTCCTTTGCTGAGCAATTTCAGTCATAGATATAAAAATCCAGCTCTACAGATCCAGGGCAATTCTCTGAGAGTTATGCTGAGAGGTTGGTATGTCTGTGTCTGACATGGATAAGAGATGGGGGAAAGGAATGATTTTCTGGATCAGAGAGAACTGCATTTCTGGAGAATGACTTTAGAATCTGCCCTATGTGGGAAATTTAGGTTAGGGTTTGTTTAATTCATTGAGCTATAAAACTAAATCCTGAGATTTGACTTTGACTGTATATGGTGTTCAATGAAATCTTTAAGAAAAGACCCACCCAGACTGGGCGAAAAGCTTGATCAAGCTCTGTGTGTTTCATGTTGTTCAGGCTTGGGGGTGTTGGTAGAGTTTAAAGATTCTGAAGAAAAATAACAGTTCCTGCCTGTAATTTACAAATCAACAAAACAAATTAAGTATTGCTAAAAAAGATTGTAAAATGAGTACATTTTGCAGGGTAGATTTTTCTTTTTTCTTTCTTTTTGCCTTTTATTTATTTACTTTTTTTAATGATATACAATCTTGGTCAGCATCTTTGTCGGGCACATGGATGGTGGGATTGAGTGCGCCTCCAGCAAGTTTGATGATGACACCAAGCTGTGTGATTCAGTTGATATTCTGCAGGGAAGGAATGCCATCCAGAGGGACCTTGACATGCTTGTGAGGTGGGCTGATGCCAACCTCATGAAGTTCAGCCAAGCCAAGTGCAAGATTCTACAGCTGGGTCAGGGCAATCACAGGCACAGATACAGTTTGGGCTAAGAGATTCAGAGAAGCCCTGTGGGTAACAACTTGGGAGCGTTGGTCGATGAGAAACTTAACATGAGCTGGCAGTGTGTGCTCACAGCCCAGAAAATCAACTGTGTCCTGGGCTTCATCAAAAGCAGTGTGACCAGGAGATCGAGGGAGGTGATTCTGGCCTTCTACTCTGCTCTTGTGAGACCTCAGAGTGTTGTGTATAGTCCTCAACATAAAAAGTACATGGAACTGTTGGGGCAATTCCAGAGGAGGGCCACGAGGATGATCAGGGGACTGGAGCACCTCCCATAAGAATATAGGATGAGAAAGTTGGGGCTGTTCAGCCTGAAGAAGAGAAGGCTGCATGGAAACCTCATAGCTGCCTTCCAGTATCTGAAGAGGGCGTATAGGGATGCTGGGGAGAGACTCTTCATTAGGGACTGTAGAGATAGGACAAGGGATGACAGGTTCAGATTTAAACAGGGGAAGTTTAGATTGGATATGAAATTCTTTACTGTGATGGTGGTGAGGCACTGGAATGGGTTGCCCAGGGAAGCTGTGAATGCTCCACCACTGACAGTGTTCTGAGGCCAGGTTGGACATAGCCTTGGGTGACATGAGTTAGTGTGAGGTGTCACTGCTCATGGCAGCAGGGTTGGAACTAGATGATCTTAAGGTCCTTTTGAACGCCAACTGTTCAATGATTCTGTGATGTTTCTTGGTATGCAGGAGGATCTCAATTTTTTTAGGAGAGCTGGGAACACCAAACTGCCAACTCTTTTGAATGTTAGACTAAAAGCGTCTTTCATGCCTCAGCAAATATCCCTGTAAAGTGAATAAATTGATTTCAAAATAAGAGGGCTATTTAAAACCATTATGCTTAACTCTGTTCCATGATAATTTTGTCTGCAGTAGAGGTTTGTGCATTTGCAAAGATTATTTTTGAAAATGTAGCATTTGGCACCTCAGGTGTATTTGTGAGCATGAAAATATTCTTGAACGTTATTAACTAATGGCACATCAGTTAGCACATACTCATCAGTATAAGAGAAAAAAGTAGACAGGGACAGAAGAAAATTTCTGTCAAAATGCTTCAATTTGTTTTCTTTAAATCTTTAGAACTTTTTTTTTTTTTTTTTTTTTCTAGAGAGGAATTTTAATTTTCATCTTCACTTTTTGAAACAGCTTTCTTCTTTTCGTGGTGTTGATTACTCCTCACTTCTGGGTATTATACAGCTTTGGTCAGAACAACTGTAGCAAATTCATGCTTCTAAGTTACATGTTTATGAGAGTCTCTCTTAACTTTGATTGTTAGGCTGTCACTTTGTTTCTGGATTTGCCCCACTTGTGCCATTCTTTGGGCTTTTTCAGAGTTTGTGTGTGCCCAGAAAGCTGAATGGAGGAGAACAGGAAGGATTTAGCTGTGCTTTCCATATGCATGAAAAATACCCTGAGATAAAGGGAAATATGTTTTGAATGGTGGTTTTGAGCTTGCATGACTCTTTGATACTGTAAGCTGAGTCACTCCTCTTTCTGAATAGTGACCAAAGGCATGATACATCGCTACATCTTCTTTGTAGCGATATTTATAGAACATGTATTGAAGAAATCTTACTGATGTGATGAATCTCATTTTTAAAACCCGCTAGGATTTCAAAACCATTGGTGAAAGATGCTTTCTGGGGAATATAAATGGGAAAAGGTTTTGATGCATTTAATAATCTGCAGCACTACCTGTTGCCCCAGATTATATACAGGCGTAAATGGATTTTATTTGGAAAGAATAAGAAGGAATCAGCAACAGAAAAATCCAGATTCTTTGAAGTAGTTGTTGTTGCTATAAATCACATTCCACAAAGAAACAGACAAGACAGAAATCATAGCTTAGAAAAAAGCCCCATATTGTTAAGAATAAGTATTTGATAACCCCTTACAACACTGAATTATAGGCTTTCATATTGCAAGAAAATACATATATATTTTGAGGCTTTAGTGCTATGGGCGCTTTCACCCCTTACTTGGAGAAACAGGGTAAGTTAAACTTGCCAGTTGAGTTTGTTTCAGGATGTAAACTTGTTAAATTATCTTTGTAAAACTCTGAAGTTAACATGTTCCATTTCAAGTGAAGATCTATGCTTTCACATTGGGTTTTCAATTTAGAATAGGTTCAGAACCAAACAAAATATCTGTGTATATATGTGAAACAAAACTTCAAAAGTTTGTAAAGGTTTTAAGGGTCATTTCAGTTTAGTGTGTGGATCTGAGGATAGCAACTCTTGCTGTGAAAGCACACGGAATAACTCCTAAGAAAAGGTGTTAGAACTTTGAAAAAATATTTACACCCTGAAAGGAACAGGGGAACATCCTTGAATCACATAACAGTGGAAATCCCAAGCAACTGTAGCTTGTGTTTAGCCATTTATTTTGAAGCTTTTAGACACACTTTCAGTAAGGAATACTTTGTTATCTAGTTGTCACTAATGAAACTCAACTAGCACAATGTTACAATAAAAATCAAGTACTAGCATTTGTCTATAGCATCCAAAATAGATCATATAGTATAAGACATTTTATTGTAATTAGATGAAATGAAATACAATGCAGTTAACCTTGCTGCACAAGCTTTGTGTCAAATTATCTGTTCCTCCCTCATGAAATTGACTTATGTCCACGCTGTCAAGATGGCAGAATTGTATTGTATCTGCTTGCCTTAAGCCTCAACACTTTCTCAGAAGCTTTTGTAAGATAATTTATAAAGCACCCTTGGTGGCTTTTTACATTTCATTGTGTAAGATCTTTCATTAGATGTTAATATTTTTACAGCAACCTCTACTTTAAAATTGTACGTGATATAACAATCTCTGTAGTGTAAATGAATGGTAGCTTGTTAAATTTGACTGAGACCGGATGTATAGTAACTTGTTAAATTAGCTTGAAACCAGATGAGATGGCTGATGTATAATTTTTTCCCCTCCCTAGACATAATGTGAAAGTACACTAACAGGAGCACAGGAGAAAATGATCTGTCATTGGTGTGAACATATTCCTCCCTAGATGCAGAACTTGGTGTTTCTTCCTGTTTAACCTCCTGATATTCCTCTCTGCCCACTTCTTCAGCCTGTTTAGGTGCCCCTGAGCATCAGTACACTGATCTGGTGTATTAGTCACTCGCCTTGCCCCCAGTTTTATATCATATACGAACTTCCTGAGAGTGCACTGAATTTTCCAGGTCATTAGCAAAGATGTATCAACACCTTGGGTACAGCACTGGCCTTTACCTGGACTTTGTACTGCTTATCACAGCCTTCTTTGTCAGGCCATTCAGCCAATTTTCAAAGCACCTCACCAATACTAAAAGCTTACCTAACCAATACTTCATCGGCTTCCAGGAGACAGTGTTAAAAGCATCTAAACAACATCCACTCTCCCC
>JASSUY010042024.1:15246-144940 GCA_032466535.1 Forpus xanthops
ATCTTCATAGGGGAGGTGCTCCAGTCCCCTGATCATCCTCGTGGCCCTCCTCTGGACTTGTTCCAACAGTTCCATGTACTTTTTATGTTGAGGACACCAGAACTGCACACAATATTCCAGGTGAGGTCTCACGAGAGCAGAGTAGATAATAATTGTTTATTCCTTGCTCTGGTAATCTTTATTCTGTCCTTTAATGTATACCATCTATCCACTGAAGTAATTGGATGTAGGAGTCATGTTAAACTCCGGAAACAGAAAGCATTCCATTATTTCCAGTAATAAATTTTCTGAATATACTTCGTACATGCTTACCAGATTGACAGCCTCATATTTCCTGGATAGAACTTCTTCAGGAAGTTCTGTTCTGAAGTTGAATACATTTTGCAAAATTCTCTTAAGCAGAAATCATTTTAAATGGAAGTAGATAGCAGGGCCTTAGTAAGAAAGTCAAGGTTCACTTGATGGGAGAAATTGTTCTAATGAGGCTATCTGAAATGTTGGCTTCTAGTTTTTGTGACTTAAAGGTTACACTTCATTGTTGTAGGTTATCTCATTTGGAAAATAACAAATTAGTGGCACACTCCTAATACACTGAATGAAATAGTACATTGCTAGGTTTGTTTCAAGGTGAAGTTGGACAATGCAGAAGTCTCTTCCAGCTGCACTAAGTAATGGTCTGTTACATTATCATAGAACAATTTGTCTTGGAAAGGACATTAAAGATCATCCAGTTCCAACCCCCTGCTGCAGGCAGTGACACCTTCCATTAGACTAGGTTGCTCCAAGCCTAATCCAACCTGGCCTGGAACACTGCCAGGGATGGGGCAGCCAAGCTTCTCTGTGCCAGGGCCTCACCACCCTCACAGTAAAGAATTTCTTCCTAATGTCTAAATCTACTCTCTGTCAATTTAAAGCCATTATCTTTCTGGATTTCAGTGTTCACAAGCCTCTAGGGCTTTGAAATGAAGAGCAGAAGTGAAGCAAGTAACACTTTTAGGCCCTCTAGAGTGTATTTATTGTCATGAATTTTGATGTTTTCTGGCTCTAAAAATAAACATTTGCACAAGGGCAACATACCTTAAGCGCACATAAATCTTACACACTGTGTTGTTCATTTTGAGTATTGTTAAGTCTAGATATATCATGGTCAGTCACTTAATTGTACCTTCAGGGCTTTTGGAGCTGCAGAGCATAGAAATATTTTTAAATGCAAATTATTCTTTTTTGTTTGATTCTATCATATCAGGAAAGATCACAAATGGATGGTGTTGAAAGAAACTTCTAGGTAGTCAGGATTCTGAAGAGAAGGATTTGCAGTCAGTAATGCATGTTTACTGAGAGGAATGTAACAGTTGAAGTATTTTGAGGAATTAGAAATATGGAAAATGCGATCACAGAAGAATGTCACAATCAATTTGAGATAAATGGGATAAAAAGAAAATTTTCCCCAGCACTTTTGGCTGTATTGTATGGCCATTACTTCAGAAAAAGATTGTAATTATTGAAAAAGGAATGACATGTTCTTTAAAGACTCATTTCTACATTTTGCAGGGGAACTGGAAAGCTTCTAGATTCTTCCATAAGAACTTGGATAATTCTTTGACTTTCACTAGGTTGTTGATTTTTGTCTGATGAAAAAGGCAAACTTGCATTTCCACTCACTTTTAGTTCCTGGCTTACATGGTTCTTTGAGGACCACAGAACTTTCTAACTTCTTGTTTTAGGGGAAATGTTAGCACTGAATGTAAATTCTAGTTGAAATTAATTTCAACCCCAGGTGGAAATAGTGTAGGCAGACATGGTGCAACTCAATGCATCTGTTAAGTGGAATTCCAGATACTTCGTTCAGGGCCAGTCCTAAAGATTGACTGCCAGTTTTTAAAACTATATAGACAAAACTCAGAACCAAATGGAAAAGATTTATTAGGTCATCCTCTCCGTTTCCATGCCAGGTATGTTTGTCTCTCCTTTCAGCAGTGCCTTGTTAGGTCATCTTAAGGCCACGGTATTACTGGAAAGGCATACATGTATTTTCCTCAATAGATAAACTGAACCGCTAGTGGTCTTAAGAGGTCTGTATGAAAACTATTTAAAGCTCTCCCAAAAGGAGATGATGCATATAGCTTGAATCCAGAAGGATAAAGAACTTCTGTTGAATTACACTTTTGAAAGTAAAGTGATCTTTCTGTTACAGCAGGGGACTCTCCCTTTCCTGTAAAGAAAACAACTGCTGAATTTTGAAACACACCTAAGCTGCAGTGAGTCATACTGTGGACTTTGGAATGACTGATTATACTTGAAGTAGTTGAGAAGTCTTCATAACAATTTACTAGACGATTAAAACAGGCAGTCACTTGTGAATAGCAGCCTTATTGGAAGATCTGAGCCTGCACCGATCTCCGTGCTGTCAAACACTTTGGAACTTTTAATATGTTTAAATTCACATTTAACAGTTATATTAAGGGAATATATTGCTCTGAGCTGCCTCACCAACTTCTTAGCTTTTCTTCTTGACTGGAATTAAGTTGGAAACCATTTCCCTGTATGCTACTTGTAGGTGATTTTCCTCATGGTGGAGCTGGACCTTCAGAAATACTTGAGACTGAAGAATTTTTCCAGGTACTTTGCACGCTGCATCTGTGGCTGAATGTATGTGGTGTCACACACTGCATAGTGTGCCTGTTAGATGCAAGCTGCTTATCTTCTAGATTGGACTGTGATGCTGAATTTGTGTGAGTTAACCTGCTAAGTAAGACGGTGTTGACATACATTCAGTGCATCTGCATTATTCTTAAGAATTCTTGTTGCAAAATAGGTTTATTTTGAAACAGTTTCTTCACTTGCATGTGACCATTTGGTTCTGTGGGATTTGGGCAGTAAGTGTATGCTGTTCTAGGCAAGTACAACTTTAATCAGAGCTACTTGTTATCACCCATGTAACGTATGTTCTGGTGCTAACTTCAGTACTCAGAAGAACCGCAGAAAGCGCACACACACAGACACACACACACAAAAGCCCCAAAAGCACTTAAAAGTTCAAAATAAGGAACATTCAGTGTCCTCTCAGGAAGGGAGGGAACGCTTAGGAAATGGCAATAAAATTCAGTTTAGTCTTTATAATACCTGTGAAAACTGGTACCCTACAGTGTAGTAGCACCTCCTCTCCTGGCAGGTCTGAAGAGAGCTTGGACAGTGGGGAGTTTCTTGTTTCAAGTTGTAGCTGATTTGATTTTAGCTCCTTCCATATCATTGAACTTTTTCCATCATTGGTTGAGGAGAATTTTTTTTTTCTTATACTGTATGCATTGATATTGGTTAGTTTGTGCTTGTACCAGGAAAGATTAGTACTATTATATTTTTTCTATCTGTATGCTTTTTGTGCCATATGAGTTAAAGCCCAGCAGAGGACTTTGTCTTAAATTACTAAAACCTGTAAACTCAAATTACTTCCCACAACCTATTATGGATTTTGCTTTCAGAGAATAGCATTTAAAATCATATGCCTGAAAGATGGAAGATGGTGTTGGAATACGGTGTTTTAAAACAAAGTAAGATATATATGGACATTGAGCTCAAGAATATTGCTAAAACAATATTCTTGAAACAGGCTGACTTGGAAAATCAAACTTCATATAGACTTTAGTCACAAAACTGTGGCAGTGATTTTTGACCATCATCACACTCCTTGCTAAAGATCAGGCAGCAGCTTAACCAGTTTATATTTTGGAGGGCATTTCTGTTTACAGTGGTTGCTTTTAGACTGAGTTTTTTTTCCTTCTGGTGGAGCAAAAGTAGCACTGTACTATTGGTGAGAAATGCATATGGCGATGTAGATCAGTCTTTTAATAGAATAACATTAAATAACTTGATGCTAGCGATGTGACCCAAACATGCCATAGGTGTTGACATCTGACTGATGGTTGCATTGTAAATATTTTGAGTAACTTTAATGCATTGGGAATTTCTAACTGTACCTAGGTATGTGGTATATTTAGCTTGCTTTGAAAATTGACCTTAAACTACTTGTGATCAGTAGATAATCTCTGAGCTGACCTGGTTCATGTTCCTCCTTGATCTAGAGCGGATAAGTATGAAGTATCTTTCTATAAGCTAATGATACTAGAATATATACAGAAACTTGTACTCATGTATTTGCTTTTCTTATTGAAGTCCAATTCCAAATGGCACAAGCGCTGAAGGCAGCTCAAAGGTCAGTTTGGTATGCAAGATGTTTTCTGTATTTCATCTTTGCTGTCAAGATTCTTTATAGCTGAACATGTGGGAAGAGAGAACAGCACAGATCAGATATTGGTGGTATTTCCCTGCCACTTGAACCTACCACATAATTAAATTGTCCAGAAAGTATTTGGTGTACACTGGTTGAACTGATGTCTCAATCAGGCTTGCCTTTTAAAATAGGCTGAGATGGGGGGAGGTTGCTGGGACTTTCTGTTTTGATGGCAGCTTTTAAAAGAAGGGATTGTCTGGAAAACAGGTAACAGAATGCTTACAAGGAGTAAGGCTGGTCCATGAATTGCAGGGGATGTGTGTAGGGAGAGACTGGCTGGAGGCATACATGACAAATAATTACGAAGGAGCTGTGTCTTCAGGAAGCTTCTTTATATCAGGCACCTCAAGGAAGATATGGCCGGCATATTCCTTCAGGATTTGCTTTACATAAAGCTGAAATAATGGGGAAGGGATGAGAGCAGGTGAATTAAACTTAGTATTTCTGGCTCAGGTTAATAGCAATGCGCTGATACTACAGCCGCATGTTCAGCCCTTGTTCCTGCTTAAGCAAAGGGGAAAAGATACTAAGAAAAGACAGTTACTCAGTTGGGAAGGAATAAAAGTAGAACTGGAGAAGGATCCATAAAGGCAGTTGAAATGTAACTTTATCTTGGCATGTAAAGCAGTAGGTCTGCTAATGGAGAGAAAAAATGAAAAACAGCCATTCCAGCTGTAAAGGGGGAAGAAGTGGATTGCCGCTAGCCCCCCCGGCTCCTTCAGGCACTGATACATCGCTTCCAGGGACTGGTAGCCCTTTGTTGCTGCCACCTCTTTAATAGATAAATAAATAACCCTGCCTTCTGTAGAAGGGGAAAAGAGCACCATGTATGAGAGTATGATGCTGTAAGGATGGCAAGAGTGTTAGCATACTGTGAAGGTCGAAATATATTGAGAAGAAAAAATGAGCAGTGGGGAGAGAAATCCTGTCAACTACAGGAGGACCAGCCTCTTGAGAGTAATGTAATTGTGTGTGGGAAGTAGCAGATACCAATCACAAACTGCCACAGTATAAACCTGTCCTAATGCAACTGCACCAGGGTAGGAAGGGTCTGGCTTGAGGACAGAGTTTGATTCCTGCATTTGATTCCCAGTGTTTGATTACTGCTCATGGTTCTGAAAGTCACCCACCATCAGCTCAGACATCATGTGTGGCTTTTCATGGCAGTATATGAGGCGTGTTTGACATCACAGGGTATGTAATTCCTGGTTGTACAGATCTTGGTTTAGCCTGGTTTAGTGGTAAGAACAGTCACAGTTCTTGATGATGGTGGCAACTGTATTTTGATATACAACTTTTTTCTTACCACCTCCCACCCCAAAAAGAAAAAGAAAAGGGGTGGGCATGTTTGCTGTATGTGAACATGAATGGCAGTGTGCTGTATTGGCTTACTTCAAAAATTATACCTGTGGCAGTGCCTGTCTCTCTTTAGGTAAAATATAACATAACAAATCCTAAGTTTGGCTGAGCTTTGCTTCGTTGCTTAGGCTGCCTGTATATGCATTTTACCTACTTTCAGTTGATGGTTAAAGTGAGGATTCCTGACTGATTGCTGTCTGATGGAAAGGTAGAAAAGCCCAAGTGGGGAAAGACAGAGAACAGATGTAGGAAATGTTCAGTTTTCCTGACTACTAATGACTCACAACAGTTTGAAGTAAATCATTCAGCTTATTGTGCTGTTTGCTGTTGCTGCTTCACCAACATTTTGTCCATTAGAGGGAGGGTAAGGTGCCTTCCAGGAAATTATGATGATACCCTGACATCAGTGGTTTACTAAGTTTATGAAATACATTATGGATTTGAAAGATAACATCCAGATGGGTAAATTAATATTTTCAGTCAAAGTCTGTTTGTATTCTATTCTATGTAATTCATAAATTAGTTATTTTTTAATAGTCTTAAATGGAACCAAAACCAGATACATAAAGTCCAGCATGAATGTGTTTCATCCGAGCTGACAGAAGCACAGATCTCTCCCTTACCATGTGCTGTGGTAAGGATTAGGAGGCCCCCAAGATGCTCATAGTGGGAGCTACTGACAGGGCAGCTCAGCTCCTCCAGCTGAGGAGTGCCAAGGAAACAAAGCAGTGTTTGCAACCCACTCTTTGCTGTCTGTAAAGCTACAGTTCACTCCCAGCATACACTTGTTTCCCAGAAATCTGCACTGAACCACTGGGTTTCAAGTCTTCAGAGTGGAGGCAGCGCTTTGAAGATGCACGTACACAGAGGGGGCAGCACCATGTTCCTCCAGTAGTGCTGAGGTCTTGCCAAAATCATTTGTGCTTCTTGAGGAAGTGTGTGGCCTACCCCATCTGACAAAAGAAAAAAAGTGGTCCTTAATGCTCTGAGGAGTGCAGGGTCCTAGTATGTTTAAATCATAACCACATCAGTTACACATGGGACTTTACTGCTAAAGCTACCTCCAAAGACTGAATTTTGTAGTAAGACCAATAATACTGTTTGTGTGCTAAGTTTACAATAAATCTTTAGGTTTTGGAAGGTGTAAAAGAAAAAATGCCTGTTTGTTCCCTTGTTGATAAAATTGTAGCATCTTAAGAAGTTCTATTTTGGCATTTAAAAGAAAAAAACAGATACAGTTTTGTCAAATACCTGGTTTAAAATCCCATACAACATACCTTTCTTGATTGCCTGATCAGTGCTCCTCAGCTTGTGGCATAGTTTTTCACATTGAATGTGAGCACATGCGTAAATCACATCTCTGCTGTTTAATGCAGTCTTATGCCTTATGAAGGAGGCCTATAGGGATGCTAGGGAGAGACTCTTCATTAGGGACTGTAGTGATAGGACAAGGGGTAATGGGTTCAAACTTAAACAGGGGAAGTTTAGATTTGGATATGAGGAAGAAATTCTTTACTGTAAGGGTGGTGAGGCACTGGAATGGGTTGTCCAGGGAAGTTGTGAATGCTCCGTCGCTGGTGGTGTTCAAGGCGGGGTTGGACAGAGCCTTGGGTGGCATGGTTAATGTGAGGTGTTCCTGCCCATGGCAGGGGGTTTGAACTAGATGACCTTAAGGTCTTTTCCAACCCTAACTATTCTATGATGGCCTTCAGAAGCTGACAGTTACTCTTTGGTCATGAGTGATTTAAAGAACCTCTTCTAATGTAGGTGTACTGCATGTTGACTTTCATCATTTAAGGCAGTTTCTTGTAAAAGTCTCTGTTAAAATAGAGACTCTTACATTGTTATCTCTGAGACTTTGAAACTGGTTTGGGTAGTGTTGTCCTTTTATGGCTGGTGTTGACATCTGTCATGGGAGAATAGCATCCGAAAAGCATTGATCCAAACCGTAAAGTTTTTCTCATTGCAGAAACCTGTATGGTGGAAATAACTCATTCTAATATGGGAATGACTCATGCAAAATAACAGTATTAATATGAGGTTGTATTACCCATCTGCCTACTATGTCTTAACTCTTGTTTGGAAACATATCAAGGGTTTGCTGTGTTTTCCATAACACAGGGGGGTGTACCATTTCATACACTTGCTCAAGCCCTTGCTTACCTTGCTGTGTTAAACTGTTACACAAATTCCCTGCTTAGCCCTGGACCATACTAGCCAGTGTCTAGTGTTTGGCAGTGGTTTTATAGATTTACAGGAAGTCCTAAAAATGTCTGTTTCTGATTTGGTAAGTGGGATGGGTAAGTCAAGCTCTGTATCATCTTACCCTCCTGCTGCTTTCTCTAAGGTGGCAATAAGAGCACTTGTAACTCTACTGTTTCTTTATGATTTGGTAAAGGGGATCTCTGAAGGGAGCTTGTCTATGGAGCTGCGCAGTATTATATCCATGCAGGATAAGCACCTTTTTCCACCTGGTTGGAAGTACCCTAATACAAGTGTTGCTTTAAAATAACTGCCAGCCCCTCTGGTGGGCTTGGAATGAGTAAACGCTTTGAGCTGGATTGCTCTGCTACTGTTGGTTATTAAAGGAAGCAATAATGGTACAATGGTATGCATATGGAGTAGGTTGGTGTCTAAAATTAGCTCATTTTAATTTTAGTGCTACAGTTGCTAATTAAAATGCTGAGGGGTTTTGGCTTGGAAGTTTACAGTTCCTTAAATGCTTTCATTGTAGGCGCTTCATGAATTCAGATATATGTTCTGTAACAAAAGTCTTACCTAACTAGTCACAGTTTGCAAGCTTTGTGGAAACTTTCTGCTGCTTTTATGACCTGTTTGTCTTCCAAGTAACTGAATGCAGATCTTTGTCACTTAAATTCTTAGTATAAAGTTGCTCTGAATATAGCAGACTTTTCTTTAGTCTATTTGGAGCTTTTTGTCAACTCCAGAGAACGTAGGTCAGTTGTGGTAATGTGTTGAGTAAAATCACTGTGGCTGAGGGACATGGAGGTCAGTTAGAAGCTGCTTTCCTCCTTGTCAGTTCTGTGAAGTACCCCGTTTGCTGAGAGAAAATCACATACCTCTTCTGTCCTTCACCCCTGTTTTGGAAGGGCTAGGAGGCCTTGCAGGGAGACTTACGTCCTCTTGATGGAGGCTTGTAAACCTTCCCTGTCCTGCTGGTTATTTTGTAGGAGAGCTGTGAGCAGGGGGAGTGATGTTAGCAGCAGCTCAGGGTGTGCTGGGGGGCACTGTATAGTTCTGCCCATTCCTGGGAGCAGCAGGGCGGGCAGGAAGGATGCCTCCGTGCTTGCTATGCTGGAGCCAGCGTTGCTTTACATCCTTACAAAGAGCTGGTATGGTTTAGTGAGGCTTCCTTCTGTCTAGACAAGTTCAAAGCCTTGTCTGTCTCTGGTAGGTGGGCTGGAGATTCCTTATCACAAGTCTGATGAACACAGTCTATAACGAAAAATAGTTGAGTTGGTTTTCTTACTTTTTCCTGTGAAGAGGGAATAAGTTCTTATTTATAAATAGCTTTGAAACTAACTGCATAATGTTTCACTTTTCCAGTAAGAGCTTACTTATTTGCAGCAACGTTTGTGAAAATAGAAGTGCACATCTTGAAACTAAACTTGGTCCTGAAACTATCATTAGTAAACCCTTACTTGTTACTTTTTATGCAGTCTGATTAGATGGTTGATCATCTTAATGTAGTCTACAGCTTTGTGCCTTTACATAGTATGTTTAAATAAATGTGCATCTGTCTAAAATACCCTTTAAATTCATTTTTCCTTTGTACCAAACATTTGGGTCCAGCCAAACTTTCTGGAGAGAAATCAAATAGTTTGAATTTGGTTTTGAGGGTGTATGCAATATGTCAATGTCTTTTTGTTGTTCTTTCAGGAGCTGCTGGATAAATATTTAATAGCTAATGCAACTAATCCAGAGAGCAAGGTATTCTACCTGAAGATGAAGGGAGACTACTTCCGATACCTTGCTGAAGTTGCCTGTGGTGACGACAGAAAACGTAAGTACCTCGTGGTCTTTGAGTCTCTACAAGCTTATCAACATCAGTTTTGGGCCATGGGTGAGGGAACAGTAAATGGAGTCCATATGCCAGTATCATATTGTGAATTCACTTGAGTTAGCTGAGTGGGAACAACTGTGTTTCAGTTGGAAACCTTTTGTGTTCATACAGAGAGAGAGTTAAATTCTGAATAGACTTTGAACACAGTATGTCAGGGAATTTTAGCTGGTATTCTTGTCATCTACCCTAAATTTCTGGATAGTTGTTCCATAATGCTTGTTCAAAGCATCTGGAGAATAATTTAGCTGAAGGTCTGCTAACATTTAATTTTGTTTATATTTCTTTGCTAAAATAAAGTTGGTGAGGAAGAGTAAACAGAGCTCTGCAACATTTTTAACTCCTTGATGGAGTTAATCTGTTAGTTTTAACCATTTTAGTATGAGGCAGACTTCATTTTAGTCACCTTAGTCTGTAATGAAGCAACAAAAGTACTAGGTCAGTACACTACCCAAAGAAGTGTGAGCAGCACTCTGAAATGGTTGATGTTCACAGGGATAACACTGTTGCTGTAATTTTAGTTTGCTCTTTTGGATCCAACAGAAAAGGCCTGGAAAACTTCACAGTTGGTACTGTCACTTCATACTGGGCATCCTGAGAATGCAGAACATTCCTAGAAGTTAGAACATATGCATAGGTGGTTCTGAGTACCTCAGGAAGCTCTTCCGGAAAGGATTTTAACTCTGTTCAGAGGATGTATTAGAACTGTCTTGCAAGGTGCCCAGATGCTGTTGTGATTTTAAATTCTTGGTATGGCATAAGCAAGTGATATGTTTCTACATAACTAAACCAAAATTAGCCCTGGAGTGATGCCCTGACACAAAGTAGATGGTCTGTTAGAGCAGGATGAGGCTGAAGTGACTGTCCCTTTGGGCTGGGTGTGGTTGGCATCTGGCAGTGCTAGCTGGTTTAAACCAATTGAATTGGGAATTGGGAGGACAGGCTGATTGTCACTTCAATAAAGGCTTTGTTAGCCTCCTTACATTGTAGGAGCAGTTAAGTTGAGAGATGAAAATACACAAAATGGAATAAAAATCTTTGCATTAACAAGTTGCATTCAGAAAATCTTAACCCTTTGCCTGATTCAGATGACTGCAGCAGGTCCTACTGGAGCAGAGACAACTTGTCTTTAGCTTTCACAAAGATAATCTGATTTATGCTTTGTCTCTGGCAGCAGTTACAAATCCGTAGGCTTGTCTGAGCAGAGAAATCCCAGCTTATCTTGGCTAAAAAGACTGTTTAAAGTGATACGCATGTTGACAGGGATACTTATTACTGTGGAAGAGGCACTGAGTGATAACCTTATTATCAGATCTTTGTGTTTTGCTGGGAAGTTAGGGCTTATGTGTGTTACTGTGCGTACGTTCTGTGCTTGACTTCTCACAAGCTTCTAGGAGTTTCATTTGAAGCATTTTTGATGTTCTGCTTCTAAGCATCTTTTTATTTTATCAGCTTGAAATATATTTTATGGTCTTACAAGCTAATTTACTTTCTGTTTGTTATTTCTTTTGCCTTTTTTCCACCTGTTCTCAACAAATTAATAGTCCATTAGCGCTCACTGCAGCATGAATCTGAAAAACCCAAGTCTGTGTCTTGACTCCTTTGAATATTTAACAGATTCTACTTACCAACCTATTTTCTACAGCACTTTCTAGAGCAGTTAAGGTACTGTCTCCCTCAGCTGTATTCTGAGTTCCAACAATGGCTTTCCTTTTCCTGCAGTCTCCTTCCATTCTGCAGGTGTGGTTGTGGATGTCTGATTGTCTGTTGAAAGAGAACTCAAACAGTAGCACTCTTAAAGTACTCACTCTAGCCTGGTAACCTTTTTTCTCTATGGTATTTTTCCCAATTATTTTGGGCACAACTTATTTATTTTTTTATCTTGACATGCCTATACCCAGTTTTTGGAGGCAGACTTCAGATTTTCAGGAACATGCCATACATACATGCCTTCCAAATTTTTACAATGAGAGGGCCCTGCAGAGAGTAGCCACTTTTAATGTGCACAACCAACTTACAGAAGCACGTCTATCCTATGCAAAGAACAAAGCAGATGTTCTGTAGAAGTGGTGCACTTTTGGGTTGGGTTATATTTTGATACCTTAAGTATTGAAAGCCATTTAGGTGATACAGTCATCTTGGATGTCTGTGTTGACTAACTTCTGTGTGTTTACCTGTCTCTTGAATACCTTTGCTCTGTAGTAATTTGTTCCCTGTGTTCTGTCAATGTGGCAGCAGTACTTAAAATGGATTTACAATCATTACCTTGATTAAAGTAAGTGCAGTGTTTCACTAAGAGCAGGCTTATGGAGGACTGTTCAAGCTCTTACTAATGGAGTACTTTAAATATCTTTAAAAAAACCCAACCAATCCCCTCCAGAAAAACCAAACAAATAAATGAAGCCCTTAATGTTTCTCATTCTTTTCACAGAAACAATAGAAAACTCACAGGGAGCTTATCAGGAGGCATTCGATATCAGCAAGAAGGAGATGCAGCCAACACATCCAATTCGCTTGGGTCTAGCTCTTAACTTCTCTGTATTTTATTACGAGATTCTCAACAATCCTGAGCTTGCCTGCACACTGGCAAAGACGGTAAGTGACTTTTTTTCTTCTGTGTGCCTACAGGGACAGTAGAAGAGAGTTTATACTTAAAATAATATGAATTATTATTTCCTAGAGTTTATGCAGGAAGTGATCCTATTTAATGTATCTGGTTCCCAAGCTCACATTGTTAGTGGGATTAAAGGGATAAAAGCAGGTATTTACAACGCAACTTAAATTTTCAGTGACCCAGCAAGCTTTTATTATGCCTTTATTATGCTTCAAACACAGCAATGGAGATCATTAACTTCTAATGTTCCTTTTTTTACTGATAGGTTTAGCTTCTGTTTGCTTAATGATTAGTTAATAGAATAAAGATGGTTTGATCATTCTAGGCGTTTGATGAGGCTATTGCAGAACTTGATACACTGAACGAAGACTCATACAAAGACAGTACTCTCATCATGCAGTTGCTTAGAGACAACCTAACAGTAAGTTGCCTTTTTTATGTGCTATCTGGTTCTGTAACTGTGTATCTGCTTAGTTAGACTGAATTTGTGATGGAACACAGTCTTTATTCCATTATAAGGCAAAACATAACACTGAGTTGGGCTATTTACCTTACTGTCCCTTTTCATAACTCAGTTTGAATGTAGTGTAAAATGCTGTCACCATCTTCATGCTGTATAATCTAGAATAACAACTTGGAAAGCACACATTCTTCATTCTGTTTGCCTTTTCAGTGGAGGGGAGAAAGTGTATTCAGTGCGTACAACGTAGTGGACAAGGAGTCAAAATATAGTATTCTGTGGTCTGTCAGGGATTTTTGCTCAGACTTCCCTATTGCACCTCCAGTGCAACTTGCTTTATTTGTTTTCCCAATTTTCATTTAAAAGGAAAGATACAGAATTTCAGTGTGTTAAGAATAAAACCAGTTAGTGTTTAAGTATGTTTTATAATGACTGCCCGCTTAAGAAAAGTGCCTAATGCCTTAAAATATGTAGCTAAGTCAACTTTTTAGGGAATATCCTGAGGATATTAACTTCATTTAAAATTTCAGCAACGTCTGTTATTTTGCAGTACTCCTTTGGTAGGAATGTCTTTTATTAGCACTATGAAATGCTTAGCTTCAGTAACCAAAATGGTAATCTTCACTTTCAGGATTCAGACCACTGCTTTTGAAAATGGTATTACTCATGAAGTGAGTGTTCAGACTTGTTGAGTGGTGTGAGATGGATGAGCTAGCTCACTATTAAGCATGAAGCCTGGACCTGTTCAGAACACTGTTCTGCCTCCAGCACCTGGGGTGCATAGCTAGGTGTGCCCTGGGCACAGGAACTATTTCCAATTGCCACTCTTTGAGCACATACTGTAAGCCAGGGCTGTACAGTTCAGTTCACTGGTACTTTGTAGACTGTACTTTTGAGTCCAATACATTACTGTTTCTGACAGTCAGTAGTCGTCCCTTTTTGGAGTTAAAGCTGTGCTTTGGAAAGTTGGAAAGCTGACGCTGTTTTTCTTTTCTTTTTAGTTATGGACATCAGACAGTGCAGGAGAAGAATGTGATGCTGCAGAAGGTGCAGAAAACTAAACTGCACGTGGGGCATCATTCCCCTTTCCTTCTCAAGAAACCTTTTTACACGTCTCCATTCCTTATAGCTCCACTTGGATTTCCTATAGCAAAGAAAACCCATCCATGTGTATGGAAATCAATTTATAGTCTTTTCACACTGCAGCTTTGGGAAAACTCCATTCCTTGATTTGTGTTTGTCCTGGCCTTCCTGGTGTGCAGTTACTGCTGTAGAAAAGTATTAATAGCTTCATTTCATATAAACATAAGTAACTTCCAAACACTTATGTAGCGGACTAAAGTGTAGCTGGTATTTGAAAACAATTCTGAACCAGTTCCTGCCAGTTGACTGTTTTGTATTACAGTAAGATATGAAAATGTAGTTAATTGCAACTGAAGAGTGTTCCACATAGCTTTTAATTCTCCACATTCCCTTCTTATTCTGCAGGGTTTCCTTTCATAATTTACTTCCACATGTTACTGTGTATTCTTTTCAGTAGGAATATGGAAATATTGGGCCAGATCAAGCTGAGCATTTCTAGTTTGGAAAAAAAAATTAAGTTGCTTCTTGTATCATGTAATACAGAAGCGTGTGTATTTGAAAACAGGGGCTTCTCTTAATCTTCAGTTGCTGCTGTTTAAGTTGATAATCCTTCCCAATGAAAGTTCACTTACACTCCTGCCTTTGTAGTTCTGGTATTCACTTTAGTATGATGTATTAGAAGCAGCATGTTACTGCCGGAGTACAGGCAGTGCTTTTTGGCAGACTAAAGTGCATGTCATTTCTTAATACACTGGAATGGGAAAACCAATTGAAGTTCACATGTCCAAGTCTAAAATTTAGTACTTTTCCATGCAGGTTTGTGCACATGTGAGAAGGTGTCAAGTTTGTCCAGTGATTGTTACTTAGAGAGTTTGGACCACTATTGTGTGTTGCTAATCATTGATTGTAGTCCCAAAAAAGCCTTGTGAAAATGTTATGCCCTCTGTAACAGCAAAGTAACATTAAATAAAATTACATTTTATAAACCACTTACTGTTGACTTGTAACAATTCCATGTAATCACCCAAGGGCTAAACTGAAATGTAGGTATCTTCTGCTTGAAGATTTAGTGCATACTTTTAAAAAGTCTGCTCTTAAATGAACTCATTTTCTGAAAATATCCTGGATAATAGTTAACCTGACATGTGGACTTCCTAGTAACTAAATCTACTAGAGTTAATTGCTTCACCTTATGAATGACCTAAGAAAACACAGTCAATTCCTCTATATGCTTCCATGGCTTGCAAATCTCATCTAAATTATGTACTTTTTGTAATCTCTTGGAATTCTCTGATTGTTCTTCCTGATGGTTTTTGTTTCATTGATGGTTATTATTATTACAGTATTCCAGCTACACCTTTAGTAATGCAAGGGAGTTCGTCCTGCCCTAGAAAGCTAGTTTGTGTACTGCCATGTCATAATCTGCTTTCTGTTGTTACTAGGATGTGTTTAGTATTACTGTTTCCCCCAGGTTTTGGAGCTTTTTGTAATACTACTTCTTTTATTTCTTGTCCCCTAGATTACTGCAGAGCTTTTTCCTAAACCTCTACCTCTTGTTTTCCCATGTTGGTGGGTTTTTGAAAATATTTAACTCCTGTGAGTGTCCTGGCTGGACAGGATATGGTGTTACAAAAAGGGACATACAACTAGTCCTAGCAGGCTTCCGATGGTACATCTTCCACCTTCCATGTTTTTGTTCGTTCTTTGAGTGTGCACAATGAGTGTTCCTACAATAAAACTGTTTGGGTTATGTGCTTCAATTGACATGCATTGCTTTAAAAAGTAATTGTATCAAATCCACTTTCTTCATGCAGTCACTTTGAATTGCTGTCAAAGTATTGTGTGGCAGGATTCTACATAAACTCATATGCTTCTTAATCGGTGTTTTGGTTTCATAATTTCTTCCCCTCCCCCATGCATTTGTTACTGATCCTTTATTTGTTTCATAAAGGTATTCAGCTCCTGGGTGCTCTCATTCTCTAGTGAAGACATTTTGTTACTGACGTGTTACCAGTCAGCTGTATCTGCTCATTTAGGAGCTTCTTATTTGCTGTCTTCTGGAATACTTTCTTTGCTCACACTACATTGTCAGCTAATGCTGTTTTCTTGTTCCCTTCCTTTTGCAGCTTGTCAGGAGAGAGCTGTCAGTTTTCTGTACTGGAACAGTATCTGGGCCTTGTATCTAGAGTGTAGCTTGATTTATTAACTGCTCTTTCTGATGTCTGGCAAGCTGGGCAAATTCCGTCTGTCTCCTGTTCATTGCATGTACATTTTGCATAAAAGAAAGTCCTGAAGCTGCAGCATCAGCTCTTGAATTTCAATAATAATGAATGCAGCATCACCTTTCCTCATGCTGTTACTTCCAGAATTTGGGCAACTGTTTTGAAGGGGTGGGGAGGGAGAATGAAAGGGGAATAGATTGATGGTATATAAAAGGAATAGACTGTAATTCTCTAAATGCTTTTGCCTAGTGCCCCCCTCCCAGGTAAATCCCATTACTAGTACAACACTCAGGCTGAGAAGGCACACTCATGCAGTAACATGGTTTCCAGCTCCTGGAGATAATTTACACCAAGTTGAATGCGGCTCCACCTTGTGCAGGAGTACCTTCCTCAGGCCTGAGGAAACAGTGAGCAGACCAACACTGCGAGTCTCAGACCATGCTTACCCTTTGCAAGCCAGATATACAACTAACAATGCCATCTAAGACACTTTGTAAACCAATGGTGTCTGGTTATGTTAAAGATTGGATTTTCATATGCTGAATGTGGTACAGTAAATCCTATGGGACAGAGTTACTGTCTTAACCTCTACAACAAACTTCACAGTACTGCATTAATAAGTTCAACTTCTTCGTATTTTCAGAATACTAAAAGAGAGTTCTTACTCTTCTGCTGGATGGGTGATGATATTAGAGATGGTACTTCATGCTAAGTCACAGTCTTTTGAAGTGTTTGTTACAGCTTAGTTGAGCAGCAGACATGGATTTTTGTGATTTTTCAGGGTCTTTGTTGAAATGAGTAATATCAACAAACAGGGTTTTATTTTCCTTGTCTCAGGCTAGTTGCAGCATTCTCTGTGTGATGGCAGGCTCCTTGTTGTGCCAGGAGAAAAATTACTTTATGATTCTGTAAAACAGAACACTTGCTACTTTGCACCTGATTTTTTTGTGTGGTACAAAGCAGTGTGAGGGAGACCACAGTAAGTTTGGGGTTGTGGAGGTGCTTTTTTGTGGGAGGAAGGTGAAAGCTTTTGGCTAGACACACAGACACACAACAGGAAAAAAAAAAAGCCAGTAAAAATATTGATTTGGGATATAAGAATTCACGTGAGCACACAAAATTTGCTGATGTTTTATGTGTTAGTATGGTTTTCAAAGTAATAGTAGTGTCCTGAATATGTCTGAGTAGTCTGCCACCTAAAATTATCTTCCCTATCCAACCAAGAGGGTAAATTGAGAGTAAGTCATCATACATAGGAAAAGCACAAACTGAAATGTATTCCTAGCATTACTAGCAGATGGCACGCTTGAGATCCCATTTCTATGACTGCCATCCCGGGCTCTGTAACAAGAACTTGCTGCCCTCCTTTGTGTGGATATAGTTAGATGACACAACTGCTGAAAGCTCCAGCAATTATAGCTTGGTCAGCTTTCAGATGAATAAAATGGCAATGTGGGAAGGGTGAAATGTTAGTACCAGCTTTGGATTACTGCCATGATATTTTCCACTATGCTGCAAAGACTGCAACTTGCTAGAGGAATGCCTTTGCCACCTTCTGCCAGAATCTTTAAATCAATAAACAGACCCAAGTATATCTGATTAACAAAATGTAGCCTCAAACTAGGCAATCAAGTATTTAAAACCTTACATTTCTGTATATGCAAGCCTATGTAGGGGAAGTTTGTCTACAGCATAGGATCTGTGAGCTGGTATGAGTGCAGAAATTCCCAAGCTGAGATTCTGTAAATGCCATTAGAAGTGGCTCATAAGCTCTTTTATTGCAAATTATAGTCTTGGTTGTCCATCTCTTCACTTAGTTAAATCTTCATTCCTGCTGTTGTGGTCATCATAAATGTAAAATCCCTCTCCTTTGGAAACAAAAGGAGAGTTTGTAAAACCTGCTTTGGGGGAGAAGGGTGGGGGTTTAGGCCTTGGCTTCAAATTACATAGGGTTGCTGATCTTGTTATTGCTGAGCAGATGCTGGGTATTTCAGATTTGCTTTAAATCTGTTGGAAACAATAAAAGGGGCTCATTATGGCCCTGTAAGGGGGAGGAAAAAGAGAGGGAGAAGAAAGATTTGTTTCTGTGCTCTAAATTACTTAAATGTCAGGAAAACTGATGTGTTTTCAGCCAGGGAGCAATAAAGTTTGGTCTCAGCAGTGACAGCAGTAACAAAGCTGTACATTATAACATTCTTCACATAACTCGGTCTTCCAAAGAGATTTTGTGCATGTGTAAGAGATAACTATAGCTTCTGTAGTACAGGGTACAGGAATCAGCCTAATTAAGTTTAGATTACAAAATAACTTGCGTCTCAACTTGCATTTCTACATGCAGAACAAATTATGCCAGTGTGAACTGGGCAGTAGCAGAACACTTTGGTGCTAGTTTATAAACTGGCAGGCTCAAGGATTTGCTGCTCTCTCATCCCTTCTGAAAAATCCAGACTGCCATAAAAACCTGGGTTTGCCCCATTAGCATAACTGCCATGGTTTTCAGTACGCAGGTGGTTTAAATTCCATTTATACAGCTAATTTGATTGGAATAAATTGTCTGAACAAGATCTTGCTATCTGATTTTGGAGGTGCCAGTAGTTGGTGAAATTATCACTTAATTCCCTTTTAGTGTTAATCAGTTTAACTACAGGACCTTGAGAATATAACTCAATTTTTATAGGTCAAGTCTTCAGTATGATTTAGGCAAATGCTATTGGCATCAGTTTAGAGGTACCAATGCAATAAATATGTTTTTATTTTGTGGGTCCGAAGTGTGTATATTTGTTAATATGTAGCTATGCCAAAATGCATTAAATGTTAGTGCTCAGTAAATATTGTGTCAAGTGGAAAGAAACCCTGTTGTTCCATGCCACTTTGTTGCTGTTAAGCTTTGTGCTTGAGAGGTGGTTGATGTTTCTATCAGTGGAACAGGAGTAACCCAGCATTGCTGGGAAAGTTTGTGTACAGTAGTTGCAGCTAGAGGCAATTTAACAGCTATTCCATAGCTGTTTTGCTATTCCATTTTTATCCCATCTGTGACAGCTCAAATAATACTCAGTGGGAAACAAAATGATGGCTTTTTCTAGGCCCACTCTACTTACTTACCAAGTTCAGAGCTACTCTGCTGTAAAACTTGTGTTCCTACAAATGTGTTTCTCCCATTTCAGTTACTCCTCTGCTCTGTTCTTTGCCCTTCCTTCCCATCCTGTCCTTAGGATCTGGAGCAAGGGCTGGGCATGCTGTATGTTGCTGACAAGATGCTGTTCTTGAAGGCACAGATGATTCTTGTCTCTTACACCTTGAAAATACTTATAGGGAGGGGATGGCCTCTGCTCTCAGGTGCAGTGTGGGATCAGTCAGATGATCACTACTGAAAGTGCAGTGTAAGGCAAGAGAATAACAAAAGGAAGAGAGCCCACAGGTCAGAGCAGTATTGAATGTGAACACTGCTGTCTCTTAATTATCTCAGAAGTGGAAAGAGCTTAAAATATATTGTCATTTAAAACAGTGATGCAGGGATGTGCAGAGGAACCTTATACATTCAGCTGTCAGATCACAGATCTCTTCTGTGGTCAAAGCTGAAAAGAGGTTTGTAGCTCCATGTATGTGGTGCTCCATTCTTCTACAAGCAGTGAGACAATACGCTTGTGCTGTTCTGTATCAAGTGTGCCAGGTCACCTCTGGTAGAGTTGTGGAATGTGGTTCAAAATCAGTAGCTTTGATAACTTCTTTAATAATTTCTATGTTTATAGAAATAATAATATAAATGGTTCCTATGGCTAAGGAAGCCGTAAGTATGCCAACCTAACCAAGCAGAGACTTTTGCTTCAAAGTGGGACAACATATGCTGAGGTTTATGTACTTAAAATAAGACTGGAGGAGACCCCCTAGATCATCACATCCCACTCGGTCCCATCAGAGGCACTACACAGCAGCTTTGTCAAGCCTTATATTTAGATTCTTTTCCTCCTTTGCTACTGGAAGCCATTTCCAGGTCCTCACCCTGCTGATAGCTAGAAATCCAAATAGCTTACTCCTAGCCAGTTTATACTTGTTTTTGTGTCAGTGCTGCCTGCTGGCTAAAATCCAGCAAGCATTCTGTTGTGAGGAGATCTGCACAGAGAGAAACCTTGGATCAATAGATCCATGTGCTCCAGGAACCTTCTGTGGTGGGCAAGGATGGTGGGAATTGCAGAGCTTTGGTATGTCTGTAACAGTAACTAGTTCTCAGAGGCAGGTCTTAACGCAGCACATCCTTTGGCTCAAGGTTTTGCTGATTTTAGTTGTGATTGTGTTTCTAGATGATCTGCAGTAGTTAGATTTGTATTTTATCAATGATTATTTGGCTTGTAAGGGGAGCATTTGGCTTGGTGTGTGTACAATGTCTATATTGCAAAGGGAAAAAAGAGCTGAGAAAGGGGGAATCTCTAAATTCTCATTTTAGTTGCTTAACAGAATGATCTTTAACAGCATGGTCATTGACATTTGCAAGAAGTAACTAACTTACTTTCTTTTTCCAAATTGCTGCTCCTTATAAAAGGAGGTCACTTGTTACTTGGCTGTCTTAAAAGATAAAAGTTATTAGTCATTGGCAGGAAATGTTGCTTGTCCATCTGTCTTGATTGATGGGTCAACTGCAAATACTGGTTTTGTCCAATTAGAACCAGAGGAAAAAGGATGGATTGTTCTTGTTAAAGGTGCTTCGGTTTTTCAAAGGTGCTCAAGCCTTCCACATGTAGCAGTAATTTTTTTCAGGCAGACACAAAAATGAGATATCAGCATCCTGGAGCTTCATAATTTATTCCTTTCTAAAATTCAGTTGTCAAGACAACTAGGTAGGCCTCATTACTGAGTAATAAATCTCTCAAATGCAAGAGTGCCACAGGAAAAATAACGAAAAAGAAAAGAAACTGTTCAGTAGATTTGTCTTACTGGAACATTTTGTGGGGAATACCTACGAAAGTGCTATAATGTAGTATGTTCTTCTGTCAGTAATCACATCCCTCCTCATCAAATGGAATCTAGAAACCTGTAAGCTCAAAAAAACATTGAAAACTTTCATGTCAGAGTGGATCTAATAATTGTTTTTATTACAGTGAAGTTTCACAGCTGTGCTGTGGAGAGCATTACATACATAAGAATGCAGAAAAGTCATGTCCCTAGGAACTCACACCTGACATGCTAACTAAAGCCCATTTAACTTAATACAAGGTCAAGAATTATATAAAAGAATGAAATGTAGAGTGCTGTCATGCATGTGCATGATAAGAGCTTGATAATGACTTCTGGGTTTTTAGTAGAGATGGAATAACCTTGTCATCTGTTTGTAGTCTTGAGTCTAATTTGTTGGAGACAAAAGGGAAAGCAATGTGGATTAATTTGTAGATTTAATAAGGCAGCTGTGGAGAGCAACCTTTTTAACACCTGAATTTTCTTCTTTTGAAGATGGGGAAAAGCCAGCTTTCACCAAGAAAAACTTATGGCTCCTCTCGTGGGACCTAAAAAAACACTTGTACTTCAGGTTGTAGTGGTTGTGATCTTTAACAAATTACTCAGTTTGTCATGATGAGCATATTTCTGAACTGCTGCATTTCTCCTGGAGTTTCTCAAATGCTTTTTGGTCTTCTCCAAGGAAAATGTTGTTGCAGGGTACAATTCAACCAAAATTCTCCAGTGAAGGATGATGGTCTAAAAATATCACTACACAAACTGATGTAGATAAGCATGTGAAGGCAGAGAAGGATGAAAAGTTGGTGGCGAAAGGAAATGCAAAGATGAACAAAGTTTGGAGAATCCCTGCCTAGCTTAAGAAAGTGAATCCTTAAACCAAACTATGTGGTGGCACTGCCTGGTTAAAACAAAGCAAATGGGTCCTTCGGGAAAGGAGATTCCTTAAGGAAATATTTGGACTAATTCAAACCATTGGACTTGAGTGTAGTCAAGGGGTAAATGATGGGGCTTCTTGTTTGCAAGCAGCATGGAAGTAATGCTCAAACTGCTGAAAGGGAAGTAGTTTGCCATTTCCTTATGTGTAATTAGTTATATCACTGCTTTTCTATTTGTGTTCACTCATTTTTAACTTAATAAACCAGTCTTACCCGGTACAGCCTTGAGTGCTTGCACATAGAGATGCTGTGCTGAAGGATGAGGATCCAAACACTTGGAGTAATTTATCAAGGCAACCTGGAATACAATACCTATAGTCAGTAAGCAGTAATGCTGAGTCTCCTGATGAGAGTCTGCTCAGAGCATCACGAGTATTGGCTGCTTCCTAAACTACTTACTGAACTAGTTGTTGAGGTTTTTTTTAGCAGGAAACCTATTGTTTAATTTGTAGAAGTGAGTCATAGAAACTATTTCCTGTCTGAATGAAAACAGTGTCCCCAGTTATCCCAAATACTGCACAATTTTTCTAGTAAAAAGTTCTTACTGAGACTCAAATTCTGAGATTTGGGTTTTTTTTTTTCTTTGAAATGTATTTAAAATTGCTAGCTCTGAGTCTCTCAATAAACATTTTTGTGCAAATAAAGTCCTCAAAAGCTCTGGTAGCCATAGCCAAATGGGACTCTGAATTGCATTTCCATTTACAAAAGACAGTTGGAAAGATAACTGTGTGGGAAGTGATACACTGCAGGGAACAGTCATACCCTGGCAGTGAGGATGGACCAGATGACCTAATTTCTCTTTTCCATTAGAGCTGTCTCTGATTCCCCAGCTAGTCATGCAAGCACATGACTGACAATAAAAAAATATGGAAAACATATCTCCCAGCACAACAAATAAATCCTGCTATTCTGGATTCCATCACCTTGCAGGCACTGATCAACTGAATGCAATATAGTCTTACTTCTTTGTGTTAGTCTTTTAAATGGAACCTTTAAAACTGACTTGCCATCTGCTCTGCCTGGAACTCAGAACTGCTTTCTCAGCTGCATGAGACATCTGCTTGATGCAGCCAATGGATGAACATAAGCAATATTTGTGAGGAACAGCTCAAAGTAGCAGTTGCAGGGGTAATAGACTCTATGCTCTGTTTCAATAATATCCCATACAGCTCATCTACAAGATTTTGGAAGCACAGCACTGTGCTGACTACTTTACATCATCATACTTTGTACACAAATGACTTGGGCTTGCTGTGCCAACTCACACCAAGGCGTGAAATCACTGTCTGCATAGTTGGTTAGGCTGCTGTTAAGATGGCTTTTTGCAGCTGTTTGCATATCAGTCATGACCTGCCTGTCATGATCCAAAGGGTTTTTTGCCAGGAAGATCTTTTCTGACTATTTGCCAAATTTTTCTTTGTCATCACATAGTGCTTCTTGCAGACTGCCTGCTCTCCCTCAGCCAGGTTGCCTGTGGTCTTCCCATGTCTGATCTTCTCTGGGTTATTCAGAATTTTGGAATCAGCATTTAGATTAGTGTCATTGGATAATTCTTGAAATACATGTCGTTAACATAACCTCGTGCTGCAGAGTTTGCATGTGAAGTTTTATTCCTGCTACATGCGTGCTGTCTGGATCATTAAAGTGATTCACATCACACCTACAAACAAAATCCAGTACGGATGCAGCATCAAGATGAGAATGGATTATAGGAATTCAATTAGAAAGATCCAGGTGAAGAGAGGTGAGGGCATAAAAGATGAAAAACTTCAAAAAGCAGAATACATTGACCAATTGTTTTGATGGAAACTATACAAAGCTACCTTATTGTGTGAAAGTGGATGTTTACTCTTGAGATTTCTCACAACTCTGATCTGCAAATGCTAGATAGATGCTAACCTAGGCAACTGAGGGCAGGAGGAGTTTGCCTTTCAGATCCATTTTGGAAGAACTGTTGTAAGTTTATGTAAGTTTTATTTCTGCCTCTCTAAGAGTGGAATGTTTCTTGCTGGAACTTTATGTCATGTACTTTCCACTACTGCAAAAACCTAGCATCTCTGCAGTGCCCAATCTCTCCTGACCTCTTTCTTGTGGTTATTTTTTTTTCAACAGCTGTGGCTTTGAGTTTTTTTGTGTAGGTATTTTGTGTGACAGGATGCTGAAAACCTGTTTTATAGTCCAGATTTATGGACTAAATGTTTTGTGGAGCCTTCTGAAGTAGATGCCTATTAAATGCTTACTTGGATGTGAAAGGTTGGACAAGTTCTGTGTTCCTTTAGCACTGGTAATCAGCTCTCTTCATGTGGGCCAAAGGAAAAGCTCTTCACCCTGCTACCTGTGGAGCTAGAAACAAAGACAAGATACAGGTATGCCAACTGTTTTCTATGCTCTGCATTCCTCTTCCTAAAGTATTTTCCTGTGCAGAGTGATCCCTATTTCCATGACAGACAATGAGAAAAAAAAAAAACAAACCTTCAAGATCTCTTAATAAACATAAATAAATGTGGATTATGAAATTTTTATTGTTAATAAGAAAAATACTACGATACTGAAGAAAGTTTAACATTTAGAAATGAGGAATGTGTGGCTACTGAGGGCCCTTTGTGGAAGAAATGACCAAAAATTCAAATTTGTACATGTAGCAGCATATTTCCTGTCTGTTGCTACTTTTTTCCTTTGACTTGGGAAGTTTTTCCATGTTTTCCTTTTCCAAATGGAATAGAAAGATTGTTGCTGTTCAGGGAAACTGCCTCAGAGAACTACTTCATTGAGACAAAAGTAACTAGTAGATTTAGTTTGATGTATTTTTATTTGGTTTTCTTCTTTGTCACTTAGCTTTCATATTCATGTGCATCCACCCACTCCCAAAACACCATTACTAATTTGTTTACTTGTTTTCTCTTTTCAAAGATATTTGGCTTAGAAACACTACACATTGCTCTTGAACAACATTGTAGGATGAAATGTATCAGTCTGAGCCTTATAAATTGCAGCATCCCAAAAGCCCTGCTGATTAATACTTGCTGCCAGTGCTGTCTGAGGACCATCTCATTAAGTGGGAATTTCTGCAGTACAAAGCTGCAGTGGCAGTGTGGGCTGTGTATGCTGATAACCAGCTCCTGCACCAGATGTATGCTCTGGGGGATCTCTCTGAGGCCATAGCTGTGTGGTCAGTTTTGTCCAACGTAAGTCCATACTGCCTCCAAAACCTGCTGCTGTCTCATTTATGCGTGTCTCTAACAGCTGGCATCAGGCATTCTGAATGCAAAACCAAATATAAAGATGGGCACCTTTCACTTATGACTTCCCCAACCATACGCTGACACACACAGCCTGGTTCTGCAACAAGAGACCTGTGTGGGAGACGAGACCAGGAGGACTACCCCTCCTCATGGCAATGCAAATTACATTGGACTGATGTGGCTATGTAACAAAAACCTAAGTACAAGGACTTTTTGAGTGCCTCTGTTTGTCAGACTGAAGGCAGGTTTATTTGTCTGGTTTGCACTGGATTCTGGGTCTGGTCTTGCAATGTTTATTGTTGCCTTAAAGTAAGTGATACTAGATTCACACTCATTAGGGCTGCATGACAAAAAGTCTCTTTAGAAATAATACTTTCCAGTACTGAAAGCTTCCAAGACTCAAAAGTAAATTGCACAAACAGAAGACTTGTATCTAAAATATGAAACTTATGATCTTCACTGAAGAAAGAACATTGGTATCCGTAGCAGAACCATCAATCCAAATGACACCCTGGAAGAACACAGATACAGTAAGCAAAGGTATCGTACCTCAATTTTCATGTATTTTGTATAATCCAATTTCTCCCTACCTTCACAGTTGGGTTTAGGGGAAAAGGCAAACCTTGTTTTCAGTCTTACCATGCTTTATTGTGTAGGAGGCTGTTTCTGTAGTGTTCCAGAATGAAATGTCCTAGTACTGATGCCTGTAATCAAGGAAATGGGAGAATATGGGATTAATACAATCTGATCTGATAATTAACCACAGAAAATTAGTTTACTAAAAAAGTTTAACTGATTAAAATGAAACAGTCTAAGCAAAAGAGTAGGAAAATAATAAGTAGTATGCCAACTAGTTTCAGTTGTGCTGGTGTGTGTAGAGTGAAGAAATTATTTATAAATACTATATTATATTGTATATACATTTTATATGTGTTTGTATAGACATATATATTTATTTATGAGACCATGTCTGCTTGCAGAAGACTGACTCATTTCATTTTGGAAATTTGTTATAATCAGATGGTAACAACTTTTGGTTACTAAGGACCTAGGCTGAATCCATGCCACAAACTACACATCGTCACCTGTTAGTATGTAAGTTTTGCATAGCTCACATTTCTGGACTCAAACAGGGCAAAAAAGTATAGTGAAAGTTAAAATTTTGCACCAAATACATTACTTTGAGTATGGCATTTTAAGTGAAGACTATTTAGAAACTACCTTTGACACAGTAATTACTAATCATGTTGTCTGGAAAAACAGAAATAAAACAATAAATACTTAAGATATATCAAAGTCCTTCTTCTGTATGTTCTTGTAGACTCACATAAGAATAGCCAGTTAAATACCTATTCTTCAAGTAAATTTAACTTTTAAATAGCAGTAGAGCGTTGTTTCAGTTCTAGGAAATGCCAGAGGCTTGCACAGTAAAAATAGTAATGCAAAAATCTAATAAATGCATACAATATAACAACCTGTTGAGGTTTACTTAGAATCATATATGCAATATCTTTGCATTAATAGGAGCAAGACAACTAATGTACATATAGAGATCTTACAAAAACACCTCCTCACACTTAAACTGTTTCTCTATATTGCACAATTTGCATATGCATTTATAAAATACAGCCATTGGTTTTGGGTTTTATACTTTATTGATGATACCTTTTTGTAGTTCAACATCACACCTGTACTGTCTCTATCATTAGACAATACTGTCACACACTAATAGGGCAAATATTTTAATAAAAGAGGCATAGTTTCACTAATGCTTTAGAGCAATAAGTCAAAATCGTTACATCAAAATTTAGAGCATTAACCATTAAGAAAATCACCTGGTTCAACTCTCCTCTCAGAGCAGGTCCAACTTCAAAGTTATAGGTTCCTCAGGGCCTTGTCTTTGAAACACTCTTAATGCTAAATACTTCTAATACTCTGCATTGCATTAATAACATTAACATAATCAGTTGTTCTCAGTAATCCACTAACAGACACATTAGACTTATCCTGTGTTAAAACTCAGCCACCATACTTATTTCATCTTACATAAACAACAGTTCAGCTTGTTTTCTCTCAAGATCATATCCACTTTTACTTTTATACTCTCTTTTTTATTTTAGACCCCTTATTGCAAAAAGCTATTAAGAACAAATATGCTTGTACACTCGGTGGTGGTTTTATTTTTGGTGAACTGTCATTGCATTCTGAAGAGCAGGGATTTACACTGCTATTACCCAGATCCTAATAGAAGCAAATGATCTGTATTCTTAAGGGAAAAAGACCTGGATTTGTATCAGATGTCATAAGTGAGAACACATGTCCAACAGCAACACATTAAAATTCAACTGGTTTAATTTTGTCCTAATCACATCAATGTTTGTAAAAAGTCCTGAAAACTGATGTTTTCCTTAATCTCAGTGTAATTGCATCAGTAAAAAGTAGCAACACATCCTTGGTAACACTAGCTTCAGCAATGTGTGCCATCAAAAGACAGAACTGGCTTTTGGACCAAAAGGATGGTTTAATTTGAAGGGGTCAGTCTGCCTCTGTAAATGCAGCCAGAAGATGCTTTAGCAGGAGCTGTCCCTGCCCATGGCAGAGGTGTTAGAACTAGATGATCTTAAGGTCCTTTCCAACCCTATTCTATGATTCTATGCTGGTACACATATCTAATCAGTCTGTAATCCTACCAAAGATACACAGCCAGGATGGCCATCGTTATAAGAGTCTAGGGTCCTCATTATGTAGATATTGCTGCCCAAGAAGCTGTATTGAGAATAACTCCCATGTAAAAAGTAAGTGGAGGCCCATGGTATTCCATCTCAAGTGTTCTTGCCTGTGTCTGATTTTTCTCAGTCAGCTGCCTTTGGGAAGTCTTCCAGACAACCCAGGATTCAGAACAAGTGTAGATCTTGATTCTGCGAAACTATTTACACCTTACACTCCTTTTTGTTACCTATACATGTGAAGGACACAACTAAGTGCTCTTAAAAACATTCTCCAGCTGGAGAGGGATTTTTTACAAGGGCATGTAGTAATAGGACAAGGGGAAACAGCTTTAAACTGAAAGAGGGGAGATTTAGAGACAATATTAGATTTAGATTAAATATTTGGCTATTTACTGTGAGGATGGTGAGCCACTGGAACAGGTTGCCCAGAGAAGCTGTGGCTGCCCCATCCCTGGCAGTGTTCAAGGACAGATTGGATGGGGCTTGAAGGAATCTGGTCTAGTGAAAGGTGTCCCTGCTCTTGGTAGGGAGGGTGGATCTAGATGATCTTTATGTTCCCTTCCAACCCAAACCATTCTATGATTCTGTAGATGAAAAAGCCCACCAGACAATAAAACAAACTATAAACGCAGCAAAAAGTTCAGTGCAGTTTAGTTATAAATACATACAAGGACAACCCATATTTAGCACCATTTAACTAGTCAAATTTGAACAGTTTTTTTGTGAATCTCAAACGGAAAAGGAAAGGTAAGGGAGAAGATATCAAAGGGACAAGTGGAAGAGCAAAATCTCTAACAGCAGTACAGAGTGTTTCTTCTCTCAAGTGTTTGATTGGTCACCTTGTTAACTTCCTTATCTTTCATGGCCTCTTTCTGGCCTGTTTCAGGGTCCTTTTTTGCCTTGGTCACACAGGGTCAGGTCTTCTCATTATCCCGGAGAAAGCAGGAACAGTTACCCACTGCTAGTTTCTGACAGCAGAGTATCTCTAGTTCAGCCAAAGCCAGGTATGAGTAATGTAAGATGAGAATCAGGCCTTCTGTGTGTGCCTTAGAGATAGGAACTGGTATCCTTTGAACTGCATTCTTGATGATATTTGTCACATATTTCCTCAGCAACTTCAAAAGAGTTTGAGTCCTTTGATTACAATGCTGTTTACCTACGATCTTAACTAACAGGCATTTGCTCAGAACAGACATCCACTCAAACATTACCTTTATTATCTTTTCCCTTAAGTACAAAAATACTTTCATTTATAAACAGCCATATTAGCATCCCTAGTTAAACATAAAGCAGTACTCTTTTGAGATCAAAAGCATTAAAAGAGTGATAACTGAGTTCCTGTCCTAGATTTGCAGTAAACTCTGTCCCTGCGCTTTCTGCTTTAGGGACCTTAGAAACTTCCTACCTACCAGGTTTTTACCATGAACAGTATGCAGCCACATGTGAGAAACAGGTGTAACTATCAAATTCACTTTTCATAAAGAAGATTATTTCTTGTCTCTAAGATAACTGGTTAAGAATGGGTCTAGCATGGTGCTTCTTTTCAGGTTATTTCCATGTCCTTTTAAATTGGTGCTTTAGGTCAGCAGCTGTATAATTACTACAAATATTTAGCAGTTATATTGCATACTTAATGTATATTAATATCCACAGTTTATCATTGGAAAAGTAATTCACAAACAGAAAGGTGAACAGACTTAACCAAAGGTTTCCCCACTTCTGTAGAGGTATATGAGTTACTTACAGTTGAAGGAGTATCTTGGCCAGTGATTTCCTTACTGTGCCCCATAAGCCACTGGTACAGGCTCTGCAGAACCATATGAAAACATGTTTTCCGGTAGAATTTTAATGACAGGATACCACAAGTTTTGAGAGTTGACTACAATCCAGTGGTCTAAACTGTCTGGAGACTACTGACCTAGCCTGCTACTTGTGATTATAGAATCACCAAAGTGCTCTCAGGTGTCTTATGATGGCACAGCTGTGTTACCAGTGCAATCAAAGTTGTAGCTCATTGACTAAGGTAGCTCAGTGGCATATTTGCTGACCCAAAACACAGATCCCTCTAGGTTTTTTACTATCACTATACATAGTATACTTCCAACCAAACCTCTCCAAGTAGGCCAGGAGAAGGATGAGAGAGCTTGCCCAGGTGTAGCAAGGGAACATGCCTTCTAGCAGCACTCTCCTGAGGCAGAAGCATCCCTTGGAACTATGCTTCTCTTTATCTTCCTGTTGCGTGTTGTTTATCAGATATAGCTAGTGAGCAAATCACAGAGGAGTGTAATCAGGTGGGAATGGCGACTGTATGAGTCACATTTTCAGCATACAGAACTGAAATACCTGCAGTGGAGACAGAAACGAGGCACCATGAAAATGAGAGATCAAAGACATAAAATAATAAAATAGCTGATGGGCAGGTGGCTCTTTAGTCAATGTAGGTCTTAAGCAGTGCAAGTGTGGCTCCTGCACCAAAGTTCCACCATGAGAATGGCCAGTGGTGGGTAGTCTGAACCCAGCTGTTGGATGAAGTGAGCCAGCTGGTGCTCCCATACCTGGCATCAGTCGGTTGGCTGCAAGTCAAAGACAAATGCAGGGCCATGGTGGGCAGGAAGTTTTGCAGTGGTGAGCTGCTGTCCCTGATGCAGGATGTTCACAGGAATTCCCTTTTCCCTTTGGAAATAGGTGGCATGTGCAGATTCTGGTCACAGGAACATTTTGGCATAGTTTTCATAGACCCAAGGCATTTAAAAAAATTTATTTGCAAATAAATGACTTCAAACATATTCTCTTGGTCTCGCTCACACAGTCAGCTAAACTGTTTTTTCTGAGGAGTGGGATCCAGATTTCCTGCTCAATGCAGTCACATGTATTCAGAGTGTAAATCCTGGCCTGGAGCAGTGATGCTTCACAACTCACTTAGTTGAGAGGGTCAAAAACAACTAAAGAGAATGAACCCCCTGAACAGGCTGATAGCTTGTTGACGCCGAGGCTGCACCAGCATTCCTCTAGTTCTAGGGCAAATGGGTTCATTCAGCCAGTGATGCAAGTTAGGGTAAATCTGCCCTGACCGTCTGCTGCAAAGCCACCAGGTTGCTAACAGAAGATCAGAACATCTCTTGTCTCTTTTCCCTCAATCAAGGCTTTAAGATGGTATCCAAAGGAACATTAAGATAGATATGCAACTTCTCATTGTACAGGGGGAGAATCACTGCAATATCCCATCACAGCAGGTATTTTTTCAAGAATACCTGATTCTGCGAGAGGCTCAGGGCTGCTGTTCTCAGCATGGAACTCAAGGAAGGTTATTTGCTTGGCTGTGGCATTTGTCTCTTTTGAAGCAATTCTCAGTGACGCCACATTCACAAGTGCAGTCTACTATAGCTATAATGAGAAATAAGCAGTCTAATGCTACGTAATACATGGAAAACAATTTATGTATTCCATGAATTGCTCTTTATTTGAGATCCTGTCAGAAAACCTAAAAGGCATCCATTCCAGCACAGCCTCTTTCTAGCCCACTCTTTTTCTAGTGGGGGTTGTTTTTTTTTTTTTTTGATGGGGGGTTGGAGCTTTTTTTGTAATGCAGATTATCTAGCATTCAATGTATTAATTTTTCATAGCATGTTGAAGTCACCATTTACACTCAGATCCCATATTGCCAATGTGGTTTGTGAGAGAAAAAAACAAACAGGAGTTCCACTTTGCAACTCTCACTCATGATTATAAACCCCCCCTTGTGAAGCCACTGAATACTGATTTCAGAGTTTACCCAAGACAGTTTTATTTTTCTTTTCTAAAGCTTCTCTTCCAGTTCTAAGCCTATGCAGGGACTCTACGTACATATGTATACACATTTACATACACACAAATATACGGCCAAAGCAGTCAGCATAAGGTGGATTCTCAGCTGATCTTTCCAAATCCAAATGTATGCAAATTTAATAATTTAAAATTTCTATTATTTGTGGTGGTTTTTTGCAGTTTAGTAGATGTTCAGCTGTCCAGCTGCCAGGTTTTGCTTGGGCTGCAGGAGTACAGAGGCAAGCAGTTCCCTCCGTGTCTCATACACCAAAACAGTGCAGCTGGAGACTAGCCCACATTTCATTACTTTCCAAAAGCTCCACATTAGCTACCTTTACCTTAACAGTACTTCCTGGAGATACATGAGCCTGATCAAAACTACTGTCCAGAAGAAGTACATTCTGTCTTACCGAATACTTAAAAATATCTTTGCTTCTATTATATTTCAAATCAGAGACGATTTTCCTTGGGAGACAAAAGGGAACCAATAAAAACACCTGATGTATCTCAAAAGCAGAAGGCTGTTACCAGAGATTATGTTAGCTTCTATCAGTGTCTGTGACAGCTGTTCTGGGTGTAAGGGAAATCAGCAGGATGTACATTAAATCACCAGCATGCATTTTAGAATCAGAATATAACAAAACCTAGCAATTCAAAATTAGGTCTAGGGCCTATATATTTATAAATATAACTCCTGTGCAAACAGTAGATTGAAAATTGCAAATAAGCTATCACAATAATCAAACATGACAGAATGCATGTCCCTCCCATTGCAAGATCTACTACAGGATCGTTCCAGGCTAAATTTTATGAAATGTTCACAGTGGAGCCAGGGAACGCAGGACCTGCTCACATCAGCATTGATACTAAGAGAACTGCCTAAATTGCCTAAAGTGATGTAGGATGAGATTTAAACACCCATCCTGCTTCCATTTAAAGCAGTGTCAAAGCTCTGGTTCTCTGAACAGTGCTGGGATGCCTGCTGAAAGTCTGAAACACCTTGAGAGAATGCATCCAGAGATGTCTGTAAAAGTGAGAATGGTGGGTGTGAAACCACCCAACAAATCATAAAGTGGTTTACATTCATCATCCTGCCATGAAACACTAGACAACTCTGGAAAATATCTGAACGACCTTGCCATTGACATCTGATGGATCTTAAATATGTATGTCCAGTTCTAAGATAGTAGGAAGCTTTACATGTGGAAAGGTGTTTTTTTCTGTTTCCCTTAAGACTCCCCTTACAACAAAGTACATCAGTCAGATGGCAGAAGTATCTTTGTTACTTATACATATGCCACCTTTCCTAAGAGCTGGAAAGGGATAGAGGAAGACTGGCAGCACCATCTCCTGGCAGACATAGGAAACAGGGACCACTTTGTGTCAGAAAGTAGGGCCAAATAATTTCTTCGTGGATTTTAAAGACTGTAACAGGAAATAACTTCACAAGAATATATTCTCTCCCTAGGAAGATTAGCATTAATATGCTTCAGGGAAGAAAAGCATGATGTCCTATTATAACTATGGAAAACACATACATGCAATTATGAAGAACAAATTCAGGCTGCTTCTCCCTTTAAAAAACTCTCTCGTATTGGCTCCTCTGCTTTCTTTTATACGGTAGTAACATCAGGTTTCAAAACCAGCACAGCAGCTAAATTAGTCCATTTGCAGTGTATTAGTGTAGTTCTGGAAGACCACAGAAGACTACAGAAGTTCCCTGTACTCAGAAAATAATGGAGTATATAGATTTCAGAAGTTGCAGCCAAGTTTCTATCTTGCTGAGGAGGCAGGGGAAATAGCGGGGAAAAGTCTATTACTACTGTAATCAGTTGGATCATTAATGTGGAATGCTATTATACATATCTAGAAAGTGGCAAACAGTATCAATAAGGGCGAGGCCTTCCAAGTAATGAAAAGCTGTATGGGAAAGAAAACATCTCTGGAGATAAAAGAGAGGAGATTAAGTCAGATGACTTGGTGAAAGACAGCCATGAAAGAGAACAGAGGAGAAAACAAAATTAAAATGGTGAGGAAGAGAGGAATTTTAGAAACTTCTACAGCTTTTCCTTGAAGAGTACTGAACCAGCATGCCATCAGAGGACAGATCTCATTTATCACAACAGCCTCAATCAACAGGAAGGAGAAGACTTAAATGGAGGATACCTAAGTACACCAGTCTTCTTGTCTGTTAGCTCTTGCAGATCTGTTCTTGCTATTAGGTCCCATGTTCTGTGACACTAAACATGAAGCACTCCCTGTGTTACACAAACACAGACGATGGTTTGCTGTTGGGGGTTTTCCCATGTTTTGGAATTTATTTTATTTTGAGAAACTCCCAAAGTGCATTAAAGAAAATCTTTTGCAGATGATCATAAAAGTGCAAGACACAAATTCATTCATTCCATCCTCCTTCCAAAGGAAGAACACGCCTTGTAAGACAGTGCACTTCCCTGGACTTCGCCCAACTTAGGTTCAAAAGCCACAGATAATAGGGGTTCCAATAATTCCCATGGGAAAATACTCAGCTTTATGCAGCCTACATAGGTGGGGTGGGGCTCTGCTTATCTCTGTAGCTCATAACAAAGATCAAGCCTTTCTCCTCAGGGCATCATGTACTATTCAAACATTCACAACACAAAGGTAATCCTCCATCCTCCCCCAAGGCCTGACACTATATCCACCTTCCTTTCTAAGCGAATTATTAAACTGTATAATTTAGGAATCACTATGGTTAGTGGGCTAACCTCTTTTATCAAATACTTGTTCTTAAAAGAACTCTTCTAACCAGCATTAGCTGTACAAATAGCTGTCTATGTGCTTCTCTAACTTTTATTATCAACACATGAAAACACATTTTGTTGGCTGTATATATTCAATTTTTTTTGTTTCTTATTTTTTTTTATTCATTGTGCTGTACTTGAGCTATTCCTCACCAAAACACACTACATGCTGCTTCCCATTCATTTCTAATTATAGCCTATGCATTTGTTGTATCTTTGTTTAAGCCCTAATCACATTAATAAAATGGCTCAAATTCCTGACTGGGGAAAGAACACCTTAAAAATACCGAGTCTCAACATACTCCCAAAGTGCTCTTGTACTGGACACAAGATGATATGTTTGCATAAATCAAAAAGCCTCTGAGGGTTCTGAAACCCACCAACTGAACTGGGCATAAAAGCAGCACTGGGAGATAAGGCCATAGTGGACAACCTTCCTGTGTCTGTGTTTCTCTGCTGGAACACTTCATCATTGGCCTTCTCTCCAATATGTTTCAAAAACTGAGATGTTGAGTTGAAAAATCGGTCATGATTTAGGAGTATACAAAATAAATAAGTTCTCAACAGATTCTCCCTGTTCATCCAAGAAACTTGCGGATGCAATAACTGTGGTATAAATTCTTGTTTAAAACACCCTTGGCATCTAAGGTGTGGATTGTATTAAATCTTGCATGACTTTTTCAGAAAATGTTTCTAGGGGGAAGTGAGAACTCCTATCCATTACAACTGACACCTGCTCTGCACACATTAGTGCATACCCAGACAGAGGGTTTACTAGGGACAAGCCAACTTAGTTTTTGTCAACACTGTTTTTGCAAAGAGAAGTCTTGCCTTTGTAACTGCCTTCATACATACAATTCTACCATGGAACATCCTGCCACAGGATGCTATGGATGCTATAAGTTTATAAGCAGTAGTGGATCAACTGGACAAACATCTGGAGAAGATACAGTGAGAGCTGCTAAGGAAGAATACATGACCTCTGATTTTGGGAGTCAATAGATGCACATTGGTGGAAATTCAGAACAGTCTCACTGGAAACTTTACCAGTGGTTTGGCCTCTTCTGATCTTTGGAGACAGGAAACACACACGCAATCCTGGTTTAAGCACTATGTCTGTCCTTAAGTGAATTTAGTAAGGAATGATTTTAATCACGCTATAGCTATTTTCATATTTCAGGTTAACTATTGCACCGTGTGGCAAAAAGGGGTGGTGACGGTGAGAGTTTTTCTCCAGTTTTGCCAAGTACATCACTTGCAATCATCTTTGTTAGAGGTACCTGTAGTCAAGAAATCAAGCTAATTCTGGAAGCATTAACTGGTACACTATTGTGCAGCTGTAACTTCAGTACGTTTTCATGTATTTTTATAGCAATAAGGTATGCTGTTTGGGAACAGCTGACTCGCACCCTCATCATTATTTGTACCTAGCACCCCAAATCCTCTGTTGTGCTAAGAAAACTAAGTAAAACCTACTGAAGTCATCTAGCAAAGTCACTTGCAAGGACCGAGAAGAACCTATCTTCTGCGAGTTGCAAGCAGAACTCTATGAGACATTGTTGTGTATGTGAGAACCTGTGAGAAAGCTCCAGTACCCCCATGGGCATACCCACATCTCCAGCTTAGCCCAAAGGTGGTCTTCAGAGTCCCTTCCATTTCCAGATAGCAGACAGTAGGCCTGTTCCCCCTCTGCAAGTAGGTACGGCCGCCGTCATGAGGATGCCCTTGGAGATGAGAACACTGAACCCCACATCCCACACCGCAGCCGTAGCTGGGCAGAGCTCCTCCAGAGACAGACCACACCACCACCCAGGAGCCGCCGAGCACAGCCCCACCTCAGTGCCCGCCCCACTGCTTAAGATGGCGGCCCCGCCCCCGCCCACAATGCTCCGCGAGCAGCTGCCGCGCTTCCGGGTGCGGGCCCGGCCGGGCACGGCGTGAGGGGCCGTGGGGTGGGCGGGGAGCGAGGTGTCCCGTACCGGATGTGAACGGAAGGAGCGGGCGGTGCAGGAGGGAGCCGCGGCCGGACCATGGGGCTCCGACTGTGGCTGGTCCCTGCCCTGGTGGTGCTCTGGGGGCCGGGCGGGGTAGAGGCGCTGGGTTGCTCGCCTCGCCGGCAGAGCTATGGTAAGGGATAGGGAAGGGACTACGGCAGCCGTGGCGGGGGCTGTGAGGGAGCGACCACTGCTGCGGGGCGGGGGACAGGGGCACGCTTGCCTCTGCCTGGGGGTAGTGATGGGGTGTGTGTGGCGTGGGGAGAACACCGGTATCTGCTAGGGGTTGGCTGTCGGGGGAATGGGGAGAGGGGAACGGGGCAGGACAGGAGCCAGGCACACTGTGTCCCGACTGCGCACCCACCCGGAGGCCTGCCCGTGGAGGTGGGCAAGGTCGCGGCCTGCGCCCCGTTCCTGTGCCTGCCTTCGGGAGGGTGAGTGCGCGCCTGGGAGCGCCCTGGGCACAGGGATTCCTGGAGAGCATGTAGGCCCCGAGCCCTCAAGGTGCGGTCCCTTTTACCTGAAGCATCGCTGATGGGTGGTGTTAGGGAGTCACTGCTCTGCAGGAGGGGAGAGACCGCTTGATGGTCTTAACACTCGAGATGTGCTAACGAGTTTTCCTCACGGGAATGTGTGTAATGTTAAGGCAGGATAATCATATAAATGGCTTCCCTTCATAGTTCTGGTTTGAAGAGTCACCCTTGCAGAGAGCCTGAAGCTATTGTAGCTGAACGTGTCTTCTTGAAAAGCTTGAGGAGAACCATTGCTTTATTTAACTTCTGTAAACTTAGTTTTTCATCAAAACTACTTCAGAGTGAAGAAGTTGTAAATGTGTGTTTGCTAAGTAGCAGGTTATCACTGAGATAAGCTCTTGAGAGGCAGTGGTTGTGCCTTGCCCTGTCTCCGGTTGATATGGCCAGTGGTGACTGCTTCAAGTCTCCTTTCTTAGATCTCTCAGCAGTTTTCCTGACAGGCTCTAAGCTGTGTGTCTGTCCTCCTCTCCCACACCTGAGGTGGGCTTGTGGTTCTGTGCAGACCTCAGCAGTGGGTAACAGCAAGAATCTGGGAGGGATAGGATTCAGTGGTGGATGCTCTGGGAAGTGTAACAGAAACAGAACAAACACTGTGTGTCCTTCTGACATCAAGACAGGTCAGGGAGCTCCTCAAACAGAGGTTGTATCTTGGACTCTGAGGAATTTTTTATGCCTTCTAAAGGATGTGTCTACTATGGATTTGCATAATCTTTATTGATAGCTGTTGTATTCTTGGCCTCTGTACCACCATGGCTGGTCTATGAGCTCTTTAGTTTTATGAAATACTGCATGGGGGAATCATAAATAGTTAGGGTTGGAAAGGACCTTAAGATCACCTTCTTGTGTTGCCAGAAATGGTCAGTATGAAAGAATTATCAATTTTCTTCATACATTTAGTGACTTACCGACTTGTATAATTTTTCTGCTTTGTAATTTTTTTTTTTTTAACTGGAAAAATTTTAGTCTATAGTAATTTTTAGTATGGAGTAAAAAATAGCTTTATTTTTCTCTGTTACCTTTCAAAGAAACACAGAATGGTTGAGGTTGGAAGGGACCACCAGAGATCACAGGAGTTCTGCCTCTCTTCTCAAGTAGGCTCACCTAGAGCACATTGCTCAGGATTGTATCTAGGCAGGTCTCTGTCTATGTACTTTGTATTGGATTTTGATTTTAATTTATTTATTTGTGTGACCAAGACTGTAAGGCATATTTTGTGATACAAGGGTTGCATTGATTTGTAGTAATGAATGCTTTTTGTTTTGTTTTCTTTCTTTTCTTTTTTAACTCTTTTTGTTTGTTTGTTTGTTTTCTTGTTTGTTTAATAGTCCTTCCAAGCTTTCTCTTCTTTCTCTTTTTAATATTTTATTTTTGGGTGGTAATACCTACGCTGAAATACTTTGCTGCATAGATATAGTGAGGCTGTATTTTCCTCATGTTATTTCACACACTGAAATTCATCAAACATTTTGTTCTGTTGTTTGGTAAACTAAATATATAAAAGCATTTTGTGAGGGAGCTTGAAAAAAATCCAGGTCTGTTTCATTAACTGTTACATTTATCCACACACTTCATTCTGTCAGAATCCTAATGTCTATGAGGCACTACTTCCCTAGTACCTTATTTAGCCACAGGTCGAGTACTTCACACTTTGTTATTGTCGTTACCTATTTGTCAGGTAATTAAGCATATTTGTTGATTAGGCCCCATGATGATACCTGGAGTGGAAACTGGACCTGTACTTACTGCCCTTCAGGCCTAACCTGTAGCAAGACTAATGGTGTTGTACCAGTGGCATACCACGATTAGTAGTTGACCAGTTTAATTTTTTCAGCGCTGTATAATTTTCAGTTAATACATTCATGTCCTATTGCCTTATTACTCATTTTCTTGGCTTGTTTTAAAGCCCCTTTTCTTGTGTCTTGGAGGAAGGTCTTTAGAGTCATGCTATCCAGACAAGCTTTTGGGGATAATTTTAGTCTTCTCCGTAGTGAATCATAAGGTCAATTATACTCTTTGATATCAGCCCGTAGCATCCATTTCTGGAGCTGTATTTGCAACTTTTTACAAGCCCCTTTTGTTATTTAGCAGGTTGGTTTCTTTGGATATAATAAAAGCTATTTCAACTGTGAGCTTTATGCCTTTTACAAGCTGCTCTTCAAAATTTCTTTGCTTACTTTACTGTGGTTTTATGTTCAGCTTTTGCTGGAGTTCTGTTATCCTCATCTTACACATGGCTTGGTTTACTGGAATACCATCTTTTCCTTCTAATAACTTCAGCTTTGCTATTTTGAGAGCTCTGTTTAACCACAGCTTGAATTTTGTGAACTGAAATCAGATTTCTGTTGAGCAGTATATTTAAGGAAGTTTCAAGGATTACCATTTTGTGATTTCTATTAAGAACTTCCTTGCTTGTTTCTCTAGAAGTTCAGCTTTTCAGTAAGTTAAAAAACACCAACGTTTTACAGTGAAAAGCAGAGTTTGGCAAAGAATAGCACAAGTAGACGAAAAGATGTTGGTCATTTCCCAGCATTTTTCAGCTGAAGTAATCTTTGGGTGTGGTGCTCCAGCAGTCTAAACTGATCTAAATTGGGACTGCCGCAATCCTGGCCTTAGCTTTCTGATCTCTTCCCCATTCCTATGAGCACATTCATGGAGCTAGGCTACCTGGAAGCTGATCATTGTTTGGTTGGGGTGTTCTTTTTGTAAGGGGTAGGGTGCCAGGGTTTGAGTGTTCTCTGTTTATGGAGTCTGCTCTCTGGAGTAGGTCACAGCATGACTGTCAAGTACTTGTCCCATGCTCTGCAGGTGGCAGTGGTTGTGCTCAGGGTGAAGTATGAAGGGAGGATGGTATCAACCTCAGTGTGTTGATGTTAGACGATCTGGAAGTGATGTTCTCTTTAGTAACAGTGACAGCAGGGATGAATTTCTGGAAGAAGTGTGACTCTACTGGTCAATACAATGACTGTCACTGTAGTTTTGCCTTTGAAAAATTGTCACCTCGTTGAAATTTGTTTTCTCCATTGTTTATCTCTGAAGATAACCTTTTATAGCTATTAAATATTAATGCTGTTTCTCTTGGAGCTCAGACATACCTGAATGATAACAGGGCCAAATGTTCTTGAAAATAATAACAGTACAAGTACCCACCCTCACTGTTCTTGAATATATAGATGGCTATATCTAAAGAGCTGCTTGAATCTGTTGTACAGCACAGAGGTATTAGTAGCATGCTGCTGCTGAGCAGCGTGTATCCAGGATTGCCCAGAGTAGAGTTTGTATGCAAAATGTCTTGCTCTACTGTTACCTGTTTCAAATAAGATCTTTTTATTATAAGCCAGTCAGGGAACAAAAAAAAAGTAAGAGCTGTTCCTGGGCAGATGGTATGCCTTGAAGCACGCTCTGATTATCCTTTTCTGCTTGCTATATTGCATCAATAGAATCTGAGGTAACCTGGGCTTGGATTGTTTTTTCTCCACACTTCTGAAATACCATGGAGAACTCGAACTGTGTGAGCTGAAGAAATATCCTATATATGGATAGATACGAACCTATGTAATACGCATAAAAAACTAGAAGTAACAAGTTCTGGAGTGAAAAAGCAAATGATAGTGGTGTTGATGAATGACCTGGTGGAGCTGAGTAATACAGAGGGCAGCATGAAATCATTTGCAGTCAGTTTTGAGTCCTGCTTCACACTTGGTGTGACAAAACACAGGAATTCCATAAGGCCAGGAGCATAACCAACTGCTGAAGAAGTAAGGGGTTAGAAGTTTAGCTCAGTTTGAAGACTGTGCAGTGAGATAATTAGTGACAAAATCCTTCTGTCCTTCTGGACTGAAGCATCTGTTGGTGACTAAGGCAAGACTTAGGTAAGGATCAAATAACTAATTTCCTTACTGCAGTCTACCTTTTTTTCTTGCTGTTTCTTATCCTGTTTTAATAACCTCTGAAGCAAGGCAACTATTTTGGGTTGATCTGGTTTTGCAGTTTGACTCCACGGAGCTGAAGCTTGGGTGTATGTCTCACTATGCACCACAGGGAGGAGAATCCAAGAACACACAGTATGTCCCAGCGTATGATACCTGCATGGGATGCTGTGATGTCATTTCAAAATCCTGGCAGGAATGTGTAGATGCAGTGTTTCAGTAGGTGTTGTTACAGGCTCAGTGATAGTCTTCTGTATGCTTCGTCTCCGTATAAATGGCAAATGCTTCATGTAGACATAGTCTTACTGAATGCAGATTACCATTGTGACTTGTGTTGTGGCTTGACAGTCTTTTCTGTGGAGGTACTTAGGGTTTTAAAGGATTTTTCTCTTGGATTCGTTTTTCCTTTGTTCATGTGAATCAGTCAATTTTTCCACTTCCAACTGGAAAAAAGAGAAATTGTGATAAAAAATGTAATTCCTGAGAGAAAATACTTACACTTGAAGTCAACAAGTGAAGAATGTCAGCACTAGAATAAATTCTAATCATTAAGATTTGCCCTTAACAATTGCAAGAGTTTTGTAATGGGAACATAATCAAGAGCATGGTACAAGTTTGGTTTTCAGTAGTGTCGTTTTAGTCTGACTTCTTAGCAGCCAAAAAGTAAAATTCTGCTTTGCATTTAAGATTTGGGGTTGTTCTATTTTCCTTTCTCCCCCTCCTGCCATGCAGACTGACAGTGTCACTGCTGCTGTTCACTGCTGATAACAGCAGTGACTCACCTCAGTTTCGCACTTGTACTCTGGTATTTTGTGTGTGTGTGTTTGTGCAGAAGTGACTTTCTGCTCTGTGGCTGGAAGGGCTGAGTGAGGAAGCGTTGCCAGCCAGCTCCTCACTGCAGTGTTCTCCTGACTGTGCTCCAGCATTACACCAGGATTTAATTATGTGTTTAGTAGTCAGGAGAGATTTATCTTTGAGAGAGAAGTTTATATTTAACGTCTGTTATAAACAGGTTGATTTCCCCCCTCCCCTTCCCACCCCGCAGCTTTTTTATGAACTGCAGAAGTCAGAGTTTGCCTGTTTCCCAGAGGGATCAAGGGAAGTCCTTTGCTGTTTGTAATAAAAGATTAACCAAGAGCCAGGTTTCTTTAACAAAGAGCAGTACATCCTGCTGTCCTGTTCTGCAGATTTCATATGCTGCACTCAAACTTGCTTTGGGTATGTCCTGCTACTCTCTCAATGGTTCTGATGGTCTTTCTGATCTCTTTTGTTCTTGTGGTTGTGTGTGACCATACTGCCTGTATTTATGTCACTTGTTCCCTGCATCACTTTACGATATCCATCCCTCCCTTCCTGTGCTGCTCTTGATATACATTACTTGTACTTTTTTCCCTCTTGGTGTTTGCTTTTTCAGCTTGGGTACATGGACTGAGTGTAAGAAGGAAGGGAAGAGAAGGAGTCTCTGTTATGCAGGGAGGCGTCTACAGCTGTCACCTGCTCAACGTGGATCTGTAATTACTGAAGTATTGAATGTGAATGTTAATCTCTTGCATTACTTGGTTTCCTTTCTCACCTTTTCAGATTGTTACTGAAGTGGTAAAGTTCTGTCCCTCAGTACCTGTGATGTGTGCCTTGAATTTTGGAAGGACATGTTTGAGTGAGTCCAGAGTCATATCCACAATGAGAAGCGATGCAGTCAGATGGGGAGAAGTTGTTGGTCTCATAAGATGCTATTCAGTCTACCTAGAATCAGCTCTACTCAAACTTATTTTGTGACACAGCAGGATTTTGTAGTGTAGTATCAAAGCGCAGTAGTGAGGCTGACAGCTTTTGGAGAGCCAGACAAATTATCTCTTTCCAGAGAACATTGCGTCCTGTGACTTGGCTCTTCTTTTCTGCAGGATGTATGAAAACATGTGATTTTCTGAACTTCTTTTGAGCGTCGAGTCATATGATGCTGTTCTAAGATGAGACAGCTGTATTGCCCTTGTTTCACTCTGAATGTAAGGGTGTTAGTTCAGTGGGCTTCCTTATTTTTTATCCTGCTCAATATTTGAGCAGGTTATTGCTTCTGCACACATCACCCCCTTCCTCCCCGCTGCTTTGTTATGCTGTGCTTTTTATTTATATATTTATGCATTTTTTTAATGTATAAAAAAGTGCTTTGTGCTTTCATTAATAGGACAGACTGAATTATTAAATCAAATAGATACAACAGAATGATTTTTGTTCCTCAGTGCTCCCTAGTTAAGATGTCTTTAGTGAAGGAGAAAGTTTGTAAGGTTGTAAGTGTGCAAGGCAGCAGGTGGGAGTCATTTGGATTATTCGACTGTATTCAGAACCACCGGAAATAGCAGTTTAATGGTTGGTACAGCTTCTGCTAAGCAGAATTTGCACCCTTAAGGAACTGTTTGCACTGCCCAGAAACAAATATCTTTTCTGTAGGCAGAAACCTGTGGAGTAGCGTAAGGGTGCAGCTCTGTGAACAAGTTTTTCTTGAGGTGAGCTAAAGGGTGTTTTGTAAGCTGTTGCCTTTTCCATGGTATCCACCACTGGGAACTTCTGAATGTGTGATAAGTAGTTTCCCCTGTGTAACTGAAGGAAAAGTGTACTGTGAAGTAGCTGGTAAATCAGCAGCCTACCTTACCCTCCTAGTGTGAGGTCTGTGTAACTGTACCCTGAGGCTTTGTCTGTGTTGTGCTGGTGACTAACTGAATTCAAGCACCTTGTTTTCTCACGTGGTTTAGCACGTTTGATGCAGTTAGGATCGAGTCAAAAACATGCCTTTTAAAACATTCAGCAATGCTTACATGGCTGGCCATTCTCACTAACAGGTTTGTCTAGAAATGTGTTTAAACAGTCTAAGCCTTCATCCTGTTACGGTTTATAAGCAGGCTGACATACATTTGGTTCTTGCTTTGAACCCCTTTCTCTCACAAGTTCTTCTCTTCATGTGTACTTAACGAGCAAAACAGCAGCCACGCCTTGGTGGAAACAAGTAAACAGGATTTATCAGAACTGTTCAAAGCATGGGCTGTTTTGCATGGGATAAGTGTTTCAATTCCCTTTGTTTTCAATGTTTGGCAATGGCTCTGTACCAGATGTACTGGAGAAAGATGTAACACCAGTAATGAACTGTTGTGGAACAGTTTTCCCACAGATGTATCTTCTCAACGCATTCTCTTCATCAACAGTCTCCTAAAAGCAGTGTAAACTGTTAAGGTACCCATAAACATTCAGGTGTGACAGGATCATCTCCTGCCTGGTGAAGACTGTGTGCCCAGCTAAGATATGAATCCACTCTCCTTCTCCACTCCTAGCACTCTCTGGAATGGTGCTCCACTCAAATGATCCCTCTGTATTGCAGCCGGTAACCGGCTGTTACCGCAAATACAAGGGCAGCTGTTTTCTGTAGGGTGATGGAGACCTGCTTTAGCTCATGTGGTTAATGTTGGAAAGATTGTAGTCAGTTTCCTGGTCCAAGTTCTGATTGAGGCTATGAATTACATTTGAAGTGACTATATTTGGTTACTTTAATAAAATATTTTAATGGATGAAGAAGAACATAATTTGGAGAATAAAAATATAAATAGTAACAATAAAGAATGTGGAATCCTTCAACCATTCAGTCACTTGCTTCCCAGCTCAATCGGAAAAAATGTTGTGTGTTAGCTGCCACAAGCTTTTGATGGGTATTTAATACTCATTGGAAATCAGCTCAAGATCAGTACCTTGGTTGTAGTCAGTGACTGCTGTTCAGCACATAAAATACATGCTGATTCCATTTTTTTTTTTAGTCTTGGAGATGCCAAAGATTTAACAGTCACACTGTAAAATTCTTCTGGAGACTGTTTGCTGTGCTTGTCATCCTATCCCAGTGCTTTTTGACTAGAGATTTATTTCTGGTTTTATTCCCTTTGTGAGGGTTGCAGAAATAATTACAATAATTCCTGCAAACCCTCTAATGCTTTTGTGGTTAATTTTAAATCCTGAAAGTAATATTTTTAAGATACTGTTGGATCTTGTGTTTTAAGTAGAGTCATTTTTATCATGGGATAATTGCAAAGGGAGCTTTTAAAATATTGATTGTATCTGCTGGGTTAAAACCTCATGCTTCTCAATAAGCTTAACCTCTCTATAAATAATGCATGCAAAAGAATGCTTATGAAATGGCTGCCTTGCCACATTTACTTGTTGCTTTCTGGGCAATAGTATGGGCATGAGATCATGGGAATTTACTGTTCTGTTTATGAAAGCTGACCTGGTTGAAGGATGCCATTGGTATTTAAACTGGTAGCTGAGCACTTGAAGAGAAACTTCTTCTTTCTAAATATATAAGGAAGAAGTTCTTTACTATAAGGGTGGTGAGGCACTGGAACAGGTTGCCCAAAGAAGTGGTAAATGCTCCATCCTTGACAGTGTCCAAGTCAGGTTGGACAGAGCTTTGGGTGACATGGTCTAGTGTGTGGTGTACCTTCCAGTGGCAGGGGGGTTGGAACAAGATGATCTTAAGGTCATTTCTACCCTAACTGTACTATGATTCTATGTGCAGTGGCCTCCAACTTGGTGAGCTAAGCTGTTGCCCAGCACATTCTTCAGCTGTGGAATAGTCTGCTGCCACATGTACTCGCCCATAAATTATTTAAAAGGTAACTTTTCTGTGCTAGGTTCCAAAGCCTAGTAGCAGTGGGATTTTAGCCTTGAAACAAGGTGAAAGAAAAGGAGGAAATATTTGGTGAGTTCAAAGTTAGAGGTGGAGGAAAAGTCACTGCTGTGGATTTCTTTTTGAGAACTCTGGGATACTGTTTTTGTCACCACTGTTCCTTCCCTGTTTCTCTTACAGCCATGTATATGAGTATGCTCGGGGAGGTCCCCCTCCAGGAGACAAGGTGCAGTGAAGGCTGGTGATCACAAGTAAATATTTGGGATATCAGAATGAAATTAAGGTGTCCTTCTCCAAAAAGAGAGGAATGCAGAAATCTAGGAGGGGCTGGAAGGGAAACAACTGTAGGGAAATGGTTTGGGAAAACCTGAGTCAGCTTGGCATCATTGAAGCCCATGGGAAATTACTTTTGGACCACAATGAAGATAATGAGGAAGGAATGCCAGAAAGATTATTACACTTGAATGAAAAGTAGTCAAGTATATGCTTGCTGTGGCTCCCTTCCACAGACTGCTGTACAGTTGGACTCTGTACAGTTCTGTATATTGCTTAAATTAGTAAACTTCATCTTTTATTTTTCAATAAGCCATGACCATGGATTCATTTCCACAGTATGAAAAGTTTACAGAAAAAATTTGGTTTGTGTTACCAATACGTTTTTTTCCACATCTGCCTGACGCCCGCAGTAGTTCACAGATTTATGTCTAGTAGCAGCCACGTCTTAAGTCTTTACTCATGCTGCAAGTAAAATTAAAAGCAAACAAATCTAGGAAGGGTAAGAGGAAATGGGAACAAGTGCATTCTTGTTTCAGGGTTACAGGAACTAGGAGTGTCCTGTGTTTTTCATTTGTAACTTTAACAGAATAATCTTACTCATCTCCATCAACTTGTATGTCATGTTCTCACTACCCTTCTCTTGTCTCTCTGAGGCATTTCCAGAGGGTGTCTGTGTGTGTGAGGTGGAGCAGGACTTCTGAAGTTCTCCTTGCCTACCAAATAAAACCCCCTGATTTCTTTAGCAGACTTCTCAGTTCTCCTGCCATGAAACTGAGACATTTTGTCTGGCTGTAGTGGCAGCTGCATCTTTCTCTTCGGTGTGACCTTCCCCTGGTTCTGAGCTGTTCTTTGCAAGGAGGAGTGGAAAGGGGCAGAAAAAGTAGCGTTTAGCCACTGGGATTGTGCCTCTTGGGCAGACCTTTGCTTGGCAAGTCCTCAAGCAGCACAGCAGCGGTGGTGTTCCTCTCTTGCTCTGTGGTCCACATGGCACACACTTGCTCTGTATCATGATACAACATTTGGTATCCATATATTAATGTCCACTTTAATTGAGGGGACTGCTCTTAGTTGAGTGCAGTGAAAGAATTTCAGGTTTAATTAAAAGAATTTAGGACTAAACAGTTTAATGAGGGGTTTGGAATTGTTTTCAGAACTGATTTTTGCTGCCTGTCCTTACCTGCCTCCCAGGTGGTTCTGGATGAGGGCAAGTTCCAGACCATGAGCAATGAAAGCAATGAATCGGCTTTCTAAAGAAAAGGGTTTTTTTTTTTTTTTTTTGTTTTTGTTTTTTTTTTTTTTTCTAGGTATTTGCTAACTGTGGCTCTGGTGAACCAGCACTGATGTCGTGGTTTAAGCCTCAGACACGCAGTTTTGCTCACTCACTCCCCCTTCTTTCTTCCCTCCGCTCCTGGAGGGATGGGAAGGAGAATTGAAGGAATGCAACTCCCATAGGTTGAGATAAGAACAGTTTAGTAACTAAGGAAAACCACTACTGCTACCACCAATAATAATAATGACAAGGCAAATACAAGGAAAGAATACAATCACTCACCACCGGTACACAGCCCAACTAAGCGGTGCACCCCCCACCCTTCCGGGTCACTGCTTTCTGTTTTGCAGCCTGGGCATGATGTACTGTGGTATGGAATACCTCTTTGGTCAGTTTGGGTCAGGTGCCCTGTTTCTGCTTCCTCCCAGCTTCCCTTCCTCCCTGGCAGAGCATGAGACTCAGAAAGTCTTTGATCAGACTAAACATTCTAAGCCATAACTATAAGCATTGGTGTTATCAGCGCTGTTCCCAGGCCAAAAGTCGAAAACACAGCGTTGCACTAGCTACTATGAAGGAGAAAAATTACTGCTGCTACTGAACCCATGACAACTGCAGCATACAGGAAGCTGACAGTGAAGGTGCTGCCTGGCGTGCAGCAACTGGGCATGTAGGGGAAAAAAAACACAGCACAAAGGTGGTGGTGGAAACTTGCCTTTGCATATAACCCGAAACGCATGGTAATCGATTGCAGGTGCTCTCGACTTGTGGGTTGTAAACAGAAATCAGGAAATTGCAACTGCTCTGCCCTTCCTGTGTTGCTCAATCACAGGGGAGCGGCAGCTGGGCAGGGAGAAGCCTGGGAGCTGCTGCTGTGGTGGCTTCTGCTGCACCAGGAGGTAGCTCTGTCACCTATCCATCACTTTGCTGGTAGGCCTAGTGCAGGGCCATGAGGGCTGTAAGTACAATATATCAGGAGCTGTTGCAGTCCAGATTTGATGTTGGCAATCTTGGCTCGTAGCACAAGAGCCAGTAAAACTTAGCTTACTAGTGGTGCCGCTTACTTAAAAGTCCAATAAGACATGCAAGGTTACTTGGCTGAGTGGTGTGAGCTGATGCCTGGGGTCTCTGAAGAAGTGGAACTCTATTAATAAAACTCCACTTTAGTAGCTGTCATGTCTGGTTTAGAAGCACAACTTGAAGAGGAGAAATATGGGAATTCTTTAAATAATGAGTAGATGAGCACTTCAGCCTCTTGTAAAACACTGCTCATTTGGTGCAGTGGAAAGAGTGAACACCTCTGGTAGAAAAGGAAGACGATGTGGGAATAAGGCCTCTAAGGCTGTAGATAGCAAATGAGTCAATCAGCACTAGTGGAAGTGAAGGTGATTGTGGGGTTTCTCAGTGGGTGATGAATGCCTCCAGTGAAGGGATGCCTTACAGAGCATCAGGAGTCTTTATCAGCAGAAGTCAAACACTGCTGGCAGCTGGCATTGTGCATTTGGCCGTGGAAGCATCTGCAGTGTGTTGACCTGAATTTGTAATTTGTGTGCTGTTCCTGTAGAGATTTAGGCCCTTGGTCATCTGAGCAAGTTTTCGTGTTCTAAGTGTGGAAATCAAAGGAGTTTTGCATGGTGGTAAAGTATTGGGAAACCAGAGTACCTGGCGGTGCCTCATGTGAGGTGTTGTGGTAGTTATTTCTGATGGATTGTGCTATGTAGACGTCTCTTTTCTGGCTGCTGTTGAGCAGGAAGGTAATAAATGTAGTCCTGATGATCAGTGAATTTGGTAGAAGCTTCCTAGGTTAAATTGCTTTCTTCCTAGGATGGGAACCAGCAGGTAGGGAGGATGATTCACTCCAGAGAAATGGGGATGTTCACCCCCATTTAGTTTCCAGGGGGCAGCAAGCTAGGGCATTTACCTCTCAGATCATTTCTTGTCCTGCACTGTGATTTTTACTTGTCTAGACAAAATACACCTTTACAAAAATGTACAATAGTTACCCTAAAATTGCAACAAACTGGTCTTGCTGTTGAAATGGGAAGCTCTCTTTTGCTGTTACATGTATGCATTTGTGAAAAAGAGAGTCACTTGAAACTTAAACTTTCCTCATTGCTCTTCCAGACAGAGTTGAGTCCATGCTTTCAGACTATGACATCCTTTCTCAGTCTAGCATCCAGCAACACTCACTGAAGAAGAGGGACCTCCAGCCTGAGACACACATAGAGAGGCTCTTAAGTTTTTCAGCCCTGCAAAGGTAATGAAATCATCAGCAGTGAAACAACTGATGATACGTTTTCCTTCAGTTTGTGCTGAATAATGCGCAGTTCCAAACCCAGAAATGGTTATCTTGTTTTCTGTCATGACTGGCCAGTTCTTCTAAGTAAGCATGGTCATATAACTTTAAAGGGGCTCAGAGGAAACAGAAAAGTAGGTTGCACTGTATTACTGTGTTTGCTGAAGTGGCAGTGATTTAAGGTCTCTCTTGCTTTGTTCTTAGCTTTAGTTTCATGTAGATTACTTCCACTGGTTGGGTTGGATCCCACTTTATACCTCATCTGGCAATGTCATACTCTTGACTCTGTCCTCTTGAAAATCTCTGCCTTCAGTTTGGGGAGTGCATGTGGTGTCTTGTCCAAGGGATTTACTGTATTTTGTCTTTCAAGGAGGTTTAATTCTCTTCCTACTGAGTGTAAATTTCCCATTCAGTAAAACACTGTGTTCTTATGTGCCTTCCCCTGTCTGCAATCAACAGCAGTCATGCACGTTGCTGTGTATGTTGGTTTTGAATCTCAGTGTTTGGTGGGTGTAATTTTTAAGTAGCAAGTATACAAGGTTAATGGGGTCAAATGTCGGGCTGTCCCTGTTTTGCACTGCCTCATGCATCCAGGCTTTATGGTGAGATTGCAATACTGCCAGTGATAATTACAGTATAATTGCAGAGGGGCGTACTAAAAATCTTTGACCCAAAGCTTACATAAACCAAGAACCCATGAAGCTTCTTCCAGAGGAGGTTCTCTGCTTGAGATAGTCACAGAAACTAAAGGCTATATATCATAAAAATTTGCAGATTTGATACTTCTGTTTATGGACTTCTGACTGTGTTACTTTAGAAAATAAGAGCTTCAAGATAATTTAATTTAAACTAGATGAACAAATTCCTTGGCCTGATGTTTCTTCAAGTAGTTTCCAGTAACTGGTTTTGCTTGACTGCAGATGGCAAAGGTGCATCCTGAGCAAACTGAGTGTTCTGGATTTGAGTGTTTATGGTTTATGTTTTTAGTTAAGCAGAATTCTCTGTTAAAAAATACAGTTATTAATAACCCAGTATATGTTTTTTGTAGTCTGCTTATCAGAATTAATGCTTTCAATCTTCTTTTGGGCCTTCAGTAAAATGAGGACTGGATGTATGGTATGTGTATACTTTGCTTAAAAATAAATGGAAGTAAATTCTTTTACAGGCACTTTAAATTATACTTAACTGCAACTGCTGAACACTTTTCAGAAAGATTTCAAGCACTAATTGTGGATGGTGAAGGCAAGGAAAAGGAGTATCGTGTTCAATGGCAAGACTTCTTCACGGGACATGTTGTTGGTTAGTATGGACTGAACTGTGTGTTAGTGCTGGGAAAGCACAGCTCTGTATGAGTCCCTTGGCCAAAGTAAAGGGTGTGTTGCCCTCATTTTCATGAGATATGGTTAGGATGAGCAAGTAAACTTGATTCTTGTGCCCCTTGTGTTTTCTGGGTTTGTTTTTGTGGTGAGTTTGTTTTTTTTTTTAGGTTTGGTGGGGAGTAAGGTTTTATGAGCTATTGAACCAAGGTTCTAAGATAGTATTCTTCTGTTTAACTTGGCAGAACAAAGAAGTATAATTTACTCAAGATGCAGCTTATGATTTTATATGTATGTATATACATATATATTTCTTCTAAAAGGATGCTGGTAGTTTTAATTCAAATTGGAATATAGGACTTGAATGTTCCTTGTCCCAGAACACAGTGGGCAGGTAGTAGTGATGTAGTGTTGGCCAAAGCATTAGATTAAAAGACTTTAAGATGGTTCTTTGCAGGTCACTTTTCTGTAAAGAAAGGGTGTCTTGCTCCACTTCAGTCCAGCACTAATGCTTCCACTTAGTGGTTTTGATTTTTGTTGCCTGTGCTAGTGGTGAAAGTCTTTTCCACTGGAATACCAGCTGATGCCATGAAATTGCTGTCTGATAGTAATAATATGCCTTGGTTGGCAGAAATATTCTGTGCCCCATTCCTAATGCCCAGAGGCATCTCACCACTTTCTGCAAAATAAGCAATTAAATCTGTGTCTTGATGACTGTGTGAGGTTAAGACTGGGGCTGGTTCATTTCTTTTTTTCTTTAAACTGGACAGTATAGTGTTCTTCAGAGACCGAGGAGGGTCATTTGGTGTGAAGCTTAGAAACAATTATAAAAACCCAACTAGTATTTGTACAGGAGTGCATGCAAATAGAGCTGAATTAATTTGGTTTTCCCTTGCTTATATTAAAGGAGAGCATAATTCCAAAGTTGTGGCACATATTGGGGATGAAGATTTTACAGTGAGAATCAGTGCTGATGGAGAAGAATATAATATCGAGGTATGTTTTACTGTTGAAAGCTCTATCCAGACAGTCATCTCTTTTCCCTGTGGGTGTTTCTCTTTCTAGTTAGTCACACTGACACCTCTGTAGCTCAAAATAGACTTGGTGGTGATGTTTGTTTTGGGGTTTGTGGGGAGGAGGGAGGGAAATATGAAACCACTTTGACTTTTGCAAGTGTTGGATTGTATTAGTGAGTGACATTCTCATGACATTGTATGGTTTAGGTGCATCAAGGAAAAGGTATGTTTTAAACAGGAAAGGGGTTTAGAAACAAATTGATAGTGTTAGTGGTGATCATGTCCTCTTGAATAACAAACTGTGCAGCCTTCTGAGCAAAGTCAAGGTCTGGAGAGTTTTCTAAATTTTTGGCTTTTGTAAGTCTTGGAATTTTTTCCTTCCTTAGAGCTTTATTGGAAAATCTGTGGGTTTTTTTAATGTGCTTTCTCATTGCTGTTTATCTCCACTTCCATTGCATGTGTTATTTTAAACTCTTGGTTTAAAACAACATATTCAACAAATACATAATTAGAGACAATCCTAATGAGTTGTTTGGTTCAGCATATTCCCAGGCACAAGCTCTGTTAGAATGGCTGAATAACAGTAATTATGGCTGAGTGTTATATGGATAGTGTAATTGTTTCCAGAACTAAGGATATGTGGAATTGTGGGTAAACCTGGGAAATCCAGCCATATTAAAGTAAGAAAATATGTTTAAAGTACCCAAACCACTGTACTTGTGTTTTACATTAAGAGCATATAGTAGCTGTTTGATTGTGATTTAAGACATTTTTGTGTTTGTGGTGCATGTAGCCAGCCCCTTTGCTCCTCACTGAGTGTGTCTGTACAGCTCAAGTCAGGCAATGTGTGGAAGCTTCTACTTCTCTCACAGCCTAGGTGTTAGCGTCCCCAGATCAGCTTCAACCCCTTGTCAGCCTCAGGTGAGGCGATCCCTGTGTATATCAGAGATACTGTGTGCCAAAGACCATTCCCAAAAGGCAGCACAAAGGACAAAGCCACTCTGCCATCACCTGCCTTTGCTTTCAGGGTCTTCTTGTACTGTTTGGAAAGGCTGCGCACCTTTGTATAAGCCCCTGGTGCCCTCATACAGTGCCACAGTGTGCGAAACATACGCCCTCAGTTTAGTGTGGCAGACACATGGCTGCTGGGGTGGCACAGCTGTCACATTTCAGTACCTTTTTGGTGTCAGCCAAAAGCACAGTGTACTAAATCAGTTGTCTGAAGTTGAAAGAGCAGTGCTTTAGGGCCACAGGAGACCCAGACCCACATGCTCTGCACTGTGGATGTAGGCAGTCTGTGCTATGTTGTTTCCATGCATCTATGATTCTATGATCTGCTATGGGAATTAGTGTCTTGTGTTGGGATTTTGGAGTTCTGTGGTTTTGGAGAAGTTTTCACTGCTGTGACTTGTGTAGCTTTGAATGTTGAAAAAATTGCCTTCTGCTGTGCAGGCCATATGCGCTTAGATATTCTCCATTGTCTGACAGCTCCTGTGCTTCTAGTCAGTGTATTTGTTAGCATAATCATCTCCTCCCTGGCTGTACCTATCTCCATACTGTTATGGTGGGAGTGGAGGAGCCTGAGATGCCTCCTCAGCTTAGAATCTTAGTATCAGCTACGTTAGAAAAGACCTTTAGGATCATCAAGTCCAACCATTACCCAAGGATTTTGTGATTAATAGACTTATTGCTGTCGGTGAGATTATCATAGTTCAATGTATTCGTGTGTGTGTACACATAAAGCTGTGGAGATTTGATGGTGCTTACATGTCATGTTTTTACTTACATGCACTTAGTCTTTGCATTCATTGTGTTCTGAATTGGTTGCGTTTCTGGTTTTGTCCTGTCAGCCACTGTGGAGATTTATAGATAATGTGCAAGATGAAAGACTGCTTGTCTACAGATCTGAAGATATTAAAGACTTCTCAAGACTACAGTCCCCCAAAGTGTGTGGTTATTTAAAGCTGAATGAAGAAGAACTGCTGCCTAAAGGACTGGAAGACAGGAAACAAAATGAAGGTGAGAGCCCATACCTTGGGAAAGCAGCATCTTTGAACCAAATGCTTGAATTCTGGCTGTGTCAGCAAGATCAAAACCTGAGCAATGATCTGTGTTGCTGTCTAGATAAATCTGTTGAATAACTCAATTTCACTATGGTATAGTTCTTTCATTACAATAAGTTTGAGGACTGTTACAAAGAAAAAAGAATATGTATTTAAAACCCCAAAACAAACCAACAAATACAAGGCAAAACAAAAAAATAAACCCCAAAACTAAACATCTCCGTTCTCCCCCCAAAGCCGTACCTAAACTTGCATTCATGTTTTAAATAAGGGAATAGACACAGCAGTGGCAGTTCTAGAATGCTTATTTAATTGTATTTAAAATGTTTGCATTAGCAAGCATCCATCGGGAGAAAAGAGCCACTCCAGAGACCTCCAAAAACACGTGCAAGATGCTGGTAGTGGCCGATCATCGTTTTTTCAAGTATATGGGCCGTGGGGAGGAGAGTACTACTATCAACTATTTGGTAAGTCAATGTACTGTGTTACAGTTTGCTGGAATAAATGCAGGGAAAAACAGTGATTCAGTCATTATACCAGCATGCAGCTTGTAGTACTTTTGTTCAACATAATGTATTTGCATCTCATGGCTGTGTGTGTTTTTTACGTGGGAATCATGCTTTAAAAATGTTTTGTAATGGTGATACTGCAGTTAGACTTCAACATTCACTTACAAGCACATCTCTCCTCTTGCTATTTTTTCTTCTTCCAGTCAGAACTTTAGAATCTTGTGGATTTTGAAATCAAAACGATTGCAACAAACAATCTTAGCATCTTTAGGTTCCAGCATGTTTAAAGTCCATGTGACAGGCAAAAGCATTATTATTTTCCTTCCAAATTCTTCCAAGATCCTCTATGCAGAACAATAAAAGTGGAAGCAGACTCAGTAAACAGTTTGGTTGTACATGGGTGTTGTGGCTTAACCCCAGTGGGCAGCTCAGCCCCACCCAGGCGCTGGTTCACTTCTTCCCATGAGAGAGAATCAGAAGAGTAAAGGTGAGACAAATTGAGGGCTGAGAAAAACAGTTTAATAAAGAAGAAGATGTGCATACAGCAAAGCAAAATAGGGAATTAATTTGCAGCTTCCCATCATCAGGCAGGTGTTTAGCCATCCTTCAGAAAGCGGGGCTCCATCACGTGTGCTGGTTACCAGGTAACCCAGCCAAAACCAGTACACTGGGTTGTTTGCCTGTCAAGTTTTGTGAATCAGAATGCCTACCCACAGCAGGAGTGGAGTGTATGGGTCTGGGGACTGGAGACAAAACCGAATGAAGCCACTGTTGTTTGTCAAGAGTCTCTTTCTGAGCCTGACTCTTTGAAATGCTAACCACTGTATTCCCCCTTTGCTGCTTTTTGACCTTTCTGTCCTCAGAAATGTTTTCACTCTCCAGGTAACAATTGTTGTGTTTGCAGAGATGCTATTATCTCAGCATCTGACACATGCTGAGGCTAACCTACTGTTGTGGTTCCTGGGTACACATGTACTGTTAACAACACTGTGATTGGAAAGCTAAGGCATAAACTATCATCAAATGACCCTGAATGTCACTTCTTATTCTGAGCAAGTTTGGTGATTTATGTGTAGTAGGAGGTAGTTTTTATGGTGATGAGAACAGCTTGACAAGGGAGGTACTGATAGTGAGCACTGCTGAGAGAGAGACTTTCTGGAATCTTGCGCTTGAACCATAATGAGGAAAATAACAGGGTTTTGGCTGGGAGAGAGAAGCAAGCCTCAAGGGTCAGTTAAACTAGTTAAGCATTGTGCTAAAACAAAGCCGTAAAAACAACTCCCTCCTGTCCTTCCCCCTCAGAGAAACCCGGAAAACTAGTATCTGAACAAAGTGTTTCCTAAGATGCCTTGTTCTTATTATTATTACTTTTCCACTACACAGATGACAGTGATAAATGGGGAGCTTTGTACTGCTTTTTTATTATTTTAAGGATGGAAAATTTCTAGGGATATTTGATAATACTCTCTGGATCCAAGTGCTGTTGGTTTTGGATCAGTGTGTTCAATTTTAATTTGAAGTGAGTGTTTCTAGATGAGCATATTGCTGTTTTTCTGAGTGTCTTGAACTTTATTACATGAAAGCTTAGAACTAAGTAACTTGTTTTTCTTTCCTGTATAGATTGAATTGATAGACAGAGTAGATGACATCTACCGGAACACTTCTTGGGACAATGGAGCCTTCAATGGGTACGGCATACAGATAGAGCAGGTATTCACTGACTCATGCAAAGGGCTTCCAATTTAGAGAAGAGCATGGTTTAGAACATCTGGATTAGAGCAAAAATAAATCCTAAATTCTTAACTCCACCAAGGAGCACTGTGAAATTGCATCTTCCCAGCTGTGGTGTTAATGATGTGACACAGCATGCCCATTTGAGATGGAGTTTGCAGAGTATTTCCATATTTAATCTCAATTGAAAGTTGCCTTTTTTTCTTCTCTGAATATGAGCAATTCTTGTTTCTGTCAGACATACTTATATGCATGTATGTGATGTTTATGGCTGGTGCTTAGCTTACAAAGCCTGAGTTAACTTAAAACACAGATGAAAAGGCCAAAGTCCTGCCTGAATAGCTTTAATGACTTCCTTAGGCATCATGATATCACTGTATCAGGTGGATATGGGGGATATAATGACTTCAGTGTATATGATTGCTTCTGAAGTCTGGGAAAGGGCATTAAATACAAGAGGAATCCATCAGCTAGAGTACTGCAAGAGCTGTGATGTGAGACATGGAGACTAACAGTACAAGATAGCTGCCCCTTTGCTGGGGACAGGTCTGTAGAAACAAGGAAGGAGAGTCAACTGGGGAGGGGGAAAGAACATAATGTTCTAATTCCATGTTACTGGGAAAGTAGAAGTTCTTTAAGATACATTTTGCTTAGCTAGGAATGGTTTGGACTTACTTATACTCTGGATGTAAGTCCTGGTTGCATTTGGTTCTTTTGATAGAGTGACATGCATCTTAAAGCAGAATGTTAGAGTGAAAACCATTGATATTGCCCTAATGATTGTAGCTGGTGTATCTTAACTAGCAGAAATTGAAAAGTTAACATTAGAAGTATGCTGAATCTGAATTTTTCTCCTTGCAGATGTATTGAGATATTTAAGATTGCATTGAAAACTTTTCTGTAGCTATGAAATTGACCCAAATTCCTCTACATTGTTATTGCCCTTTTTGAAATGTAGATTATCATCCATAATGAGCCAAATCTTGTAAAACCTGGAGAAAGGCATTACAATATGGCAAAAAGTTACCCAGATGATAAGAAAGATGCCTGGGATGTGAAAATGCTGCTAGAGGTAGGTTGTTACCCTTGAAAAAGTGTGCCCCTTACAATTACTCATTTCTACAGCTGCTCTGTAGTATCAGAGGGAACTCCTCTACTTTCTTTGCATGACATGTACATGTTACACAAAGTCAAAGTAGCTGATGTGCCCTGTAGCCTGTGGTAAAGGCCTCCACTGCATAATTACAGGGCACACACCAATTAGTATTCTTAACATGTGGCCTGAGTCAGTAAGGCAGTCTTGATATGTCTGGCCTGAGACTGCCTGCCTTGTGACCTTCATCAAATTACTGTACTTGGTTTTCCCCTCTCTGTGAAAAAGGGAAATGAATAGAGAAGTTGCATAAATGAATGTGCCAGTGTTCTTGGGTATTCATTTAATTTTCTACAGCTCCGTAGGACAGCTACACAGCTGCTGTTTTCTGACTTAACCAGATGTAGAAGGTGCTTGTCTGGCTCATTAGATAAATGTTCTTGTCTGTAGACTTGTAATGTGCACCATAAATTGTCTTACAAATATCTGATTTTTTTTTTCCCCCCTCTCTTTGAAGCAATTTAGCTTTGATATTGCTGAGAAAGCAGCTCATGTGTGTCTTGCTCATCTCTTCACATATCAAGATTTTGACATGGGAACGCTTGGATTGGCTTATGTTGGCTCTCCCAGACCTAACAGCCACGGTGGCATTTGTCCTAAAGGCAAGGCTGCTTTTTCTTCTGTCCCAGTTTTGTGTTGAAAGCTAAATTTTATGATTTGTGTTTAATCCTGTTCTCCAGCTCTCAAGGAGCATGATGTGTTATTTGCCTAGACTAGTCATAGAATCATAAACCAGTTTGGGTTGGAAGAGACCTGAAAGATCATCTGGTTCCAACCCCCATGCCATGGGCAGGGACACTTTCCACTAGACCAGGTTGCTCAAAGCCTCATACAGCCTGGCCTTGAACACTGCCAGGGATGGGGCAGCAACAGCTTATCTGGGCATCCTGTGCCATCACCCTCACGGGAAATAAATTCTTCATCATATCTAATCTAAATTTCCCCTCTGTCAGTTTAAAGCCATTCCCCTTTGTCCTGTCGCTACAGGCACATGTAAAAAGTCCCTCTCCAGCTTTCTTGTTGGCCCCTTTTAGGTAATGGAGGGCTGCTTCAGGGTCTCTCTGGAGCCTTCTCTTTTCTGGGCTGAATAAGCCAAACTCTGAGGTAGTTGGTTATTGGGTAGAATAGATGGCCATTTTTCTGGCTAGAGCTGGAAAAATAAAGGAGGGAAGGGTAAAAGTCACTAAACTGTCTGGTGTGAACAAGCTGGCTAGAGCAAACCCTAGACCAAGGGCTGCTTTATGTAGGTGCATCTTGCTGTACTTCTGGAATGGCAGATGCCTTGGAAATTTCTTACATTTTTGTCTTTACTTCAATACTTGAGCTGTTTGTGCTGTGCTTGAAAGAGTTTCCACTCCAGAAACTGGCAATAGGCAGGGTCTCACTGGTGAGCTTGTGAGAACAGTGAAGTTGTTCATGTCCCCGAACAAGGATCCCTCTCTCCACCAAATGTGTCTCAAAACCAAGAAAACTGACAGTTTTTATTTGTTTATTTTTCACTTCTATAGCTTATTACAGTCAAATTGCAAAGAAGGACATCTATCTGAACAGTGGCTTAACCAGCACCAAGAACTATGGCAAGACCATCCTCACAAAGGTAGGAAAGTATCCTCCTCTGCAGAGTGTGACTATTTGGTGTACGTATGTGTGTGCTGATGTATGCCATAGGAGTGTGACAGGTTTTTATGCTCTCTTGGAACCAGGCTGCTGGCTTTCTGATTGAGGCAGGGACAAGGGGTAGGTCACAAACCCAAAATCACAAATTAGATTCGTGCTGGCAAGGGGAGTCAGAACTGAATGGAATTGAAAGTTGAATTCATGGCAGAATGGGAATGAGGAAATTTAGCTTGTGTCTAATAGGAGCTGTAGCTGTCCAGATATAAACCTGATTTTGATATCTAAAGATGAATTTAAATGAGTCTTGCTTTAGGAAAATAAAACAACCAGAAACAAAGCCCAAACAACAAAACCCAAACCAAACCCTCATAGAGCACAAGCAGAATTATAGAACAAGTAGCCTCACAGTAAGCATAAAATTAGTCTTCTGACTTAAGAACAAGCTTATATGTTTGCTGTTACTTTCAGCTACAACATGCAGGTGGATGGTTGTGTACTCTTGGTCTGTTCCATTTGCAAGGTAAAGCAGTGAAAGTAGTACAGGCAAAGTAGGAGGTTTAGTTTGAGCCTTTTAATGAAATTCTTCTACCTGATTTTTGTGTGTTCTGTGAAAGTAGATCAGAGAACAGTGCAACAGAGAGGGTGTATACTAAGCCTAATTGGTGCTGTCTGGATTTCTTATTTTTTCATACTTGATGAGATACTAAATACAAAATGGCCTGAATATGAGCTTTGTCTCACTTGTAAAGGTACCAGAGCAGTGCCCGTATTTACATCTACTTCATCTTTGCAATTGGGCACATTTCTCTTTTGCTGACTTCTGCTGCCTTCTCAGCTGTAGCCTGATTATAAAGGGAATTCATGATTAATGTGTGGGCTAAAACTTGGCACAGAAGCTGTCAAGAAGCTGGAAAAAAAGAAGACAGTGAAGCTTTGTGTTAGCGGGATGTTGACAAAGAGCTCTAGCTGTTGCCATGCTATTTACATTTGTTGTTTGATGTCCAAGCTGGCTACTTTGGATTACAAAAGAAATTGAGTTTGCTGTCTTCCCAGTGGCAAACAAAGCTTTGGTTGAAGCAGCAGAAGTGTTACAGATTGGTTTCACAGGGAAAATGCTGCATGGTGTACACTTAGGCTTAAAAGAAGAAAAAGCCTGCTTAAAACCTGTCCCCAAATTAAGCACAGCAAAGCACAAGAGTGATCTCTGGGCAGCATTTCTGTCTCTGCTTCTCACATTAGCTATGCCTGTATGGAAACGCTGGTGCTGCTTGTTGCAGTGCTTGGTCCTTCCTGTGCCTGCTCAATAGCTGAAATGAGGTTTAGCTCCTTAGACTTGCTTCCTTCTCCTGCACCTGCTCCGTTTCCTTGTGCTTAACTCTTAGTTCTGTGCCAGTTTTGTTGGTGGTTCACCTTGTGAACTTACACCATCTGCTGGTCAAGGTGCTGTGGGGAGGTGTGCAGCAAGGGAGAGCTGCTTTGGGATCCTCAGCTCACTGAATCCTGTTGCATAAATGATGTTGGAAATCCATCCCTGCCGGGCCGCATTTGTGGGTGTCTTTCCGAGTAATCGTGCAACAGAAGAGCTTATTCAGCGCTCCTAATGTCATCATCCTTTTAAAAGAAGTAGTTCTAATGGCAAGATATGTTAAACAAGAGATTGACTAATCCTAGTAGCTGGTGTTTGTTTGGATTAGGGCTTTTTTTCCAACTTTTTATGCCTTCCAGCTCCTTAAAAGCAAATTTTTATATTTTATTTACCTGCACTGCATTGAAAACAAGATGAGTTGTTATTCTAGAACAGCATTTTGCCTTTCTAGTCCTGGAACTTGCCCTTGGAAATGGACCGTAATTTTGCTTGCCTTCAGTTCCCAACTTCTCAAAAAAAAAACAAACCAAACCAGCCATATTCATAGAGAAATCCCTTTCCATCTCAGTGCATTTTAGAGTTGCTGCTGCCTTGGAAGTAGCTGGAATCTCCTGCCCTGTCCTGGTCAGACTAATTTTTTTCAACATTGCTTGTTTCACATTCAAAGGAGGCTGACCTGGTTACAACACATGAACTCGGACATAACTTTGGAGCGGAGCATGATCCTGACAGTCTGCCAGAATGTGCCCCCACTGAAGACCAGGGAGGGAAATACGTTATGTATCCAATTGCTGTCAGCGGAGATCATGAAAATAACAAGGTATATAGTTGTGTAGTTTTGCTTCCACATAAAAGTTTCTGCTATGGTCAATGACCCTTTGCATGGAAAGTTTATACAGTTAATGATTCCTGTAGCTTGAAACCATTAGGAATGTAATAGATTAGCTGTAGGAAGAAAGCATATTTGCATGCTGTTGTGCTCTCTGCAAGGTGACTCATCTTTGAACTCAAGAGTTTCACTGGAGCTCATAGTATCTCCAGGTGCTTTTTTTAATTAGTTATTTGTAATTAGCTGTGGCTGCATGCTGCTGAAAGTGAGTCATCAGCAGGTGAAATACAGGACCTTCAGTACCAAATAGTGTTTGGGTGGTCCATAGCTATTCTTGTTGGAGAGAGCTTGCCAGACTCTGCTGCCATGGTGCTCGCCAGTTGCAGAAGCTCGCACTGGCAGTGTGGTTGTTCTGCATCTTGCCTGTTCTTCAGAGGAGAAACCAAGATTATCTAACCAAAGGAATGATTAGTCTGCAATTTAGTCTGACTTGTGGTTCATGCCGAGCCCTGCTGCTGAGGGGCAACGTAGTCTCTCCCCATAGCTACACCTTTACAGCCTGTCTTTGGGTGGCTGCAGGTGCTCCTGAAACTGTGGAAGAGCTGGAGTTCGTTCTGTGACCCAGACCGCCTGTGGGTGCCTCTGCATTGTAATGCAGCAGTGTCCTTTATGGAATCAGCTGCTGCTTTCCCCATCTTAAAGTGTTTCCAAGGTACCAAACTGGCAGTATAGAAGGAATTTGTACTTTCTGAGACACAGGGATTGGGAGGCATAAGGACGCTGAAGCTGTCTTAGATGCCACTTGTTGACAGAAAGGTACCCTTCTCAGTGCTGCTCTTTCCCTTATGACTCTAGATGTTCTCAAGCTGCAGCAAAAAATCCATCCATAGGACCATAGAGATCAAGGCCCAGGAGTGCTTCAAAGAGCGCAACAACAAAGTGTGTGGCAACTCCAGAGTGGATGAAGGGGAGGAATGTGATCCTGGCCTCTTGTACCAGCAGGCTGATCCCTGTTGCTCTGCAGACTGTAAACTGAAAGATGGTGCCAAATGCAGGTAAGGGGAGATACGTTGCATCTTTTCTGAATGTGGGAGAGAGCAGTTGGTGGACTGGAATCCACCTGTAGTATCACAGACCTGTTTCCTGGCCTTAAGGCTGAACATGTGAACTGAAAACAGTAAAGGATTTTGGGAGAGGCTGCTGTGTGCACACACTGTTGGCATACATGAATTTTTATAGCATTCTGTTAACTTTTCCTGAGAAGGACCAAGAGCTGCAGGCTTGAAGATTAGTGGTGGTGGTGTTACTAAGCAAACACAGGCCATCAGAAATTATTGCCACAATTCTCCTGTGCAACTTGCTGTGCAAGTACAGTTCTTGTTTGTATTGCAGGGTGGCCTTAAATTGGGATTACGTCCTGGTATTTTCAAGACTGCTGCAAAGTGTGCTTGAGCAGACAGCACAGTGACTGCACTGAGTCCTCCTTCTGTTATTCTTGCTCTTCAGGGTGTTTGTGGCCCTGCTGCCATGCAGTGTCCAGTCTGTTTTCAGATGTTAGCTTTGCACCATGTAACAGTAGAGAGCTTGTGCACCTCCTGTTGTTGAGCAAGAAATTCTCTCTGTTTCAATGAGTGGTTTTGTACTAAGAGCCTTCTTGTGTTAGGTGCAGAATATCTCAAGAGCAGTAAACCTTTAGGACAAGTGGAAGGAGGGGATATGTGTGGGGAAAAAGAATGGAAGATCTTGTCCAAAGCTGCACAGTAAGAGATAAGAAGAGGATCCAAGTGCCTTGAATAAATATAGGGGTCCCTGTGTTGTTTCTCCTTATGATGTACTTTCTGTTTACCTTTGATAAATGAAGAGTGAGTGGGTGTGTAGAAAGGAGGTGGTGTGAGGGGCAGAACTCGGAAAGGTTCTGAATCAGTCAGTCTCTAAGTAGCAACCTCTTTTTTCCCCAGTTGTCCTTTCTCCCTGGCTTTGTGCTTGTATGCCTTCTTTAAATAACAGCTTGATATTTCTTTCTTTCTTTTTGATCTTTCCACAGTGATCGGAACAGTCCCTGCTGTAAAGGCTGCCAGTTTGAAAGTGCACAGAAGAAATGCCAAGAAGCCATAAACGCTACTTGTAAAGGAGAGTCTTTCTGCACTGGTAGGACGTGGTTCTGTCCCCTTTATGTCAGTTAGCCAAATGCTTCAGGCTTAGTGTCCTGCTCAATCTGCTTTCAAACTAGTGCCCTTTAGTCATCCGGTACATGTAATTTTAGAGACCAGTTAAGCATCACACAATTGCCCTATAATGAGTTTCATTGTAGTTCAGGAGGCACTTGGTGATTTATGCCCAGAAAAACATGAAAACAGTTGGGTTTTTTTCTTTCTTTTTTTTATTTTTTTCTTTTGTGTTTCTTTCCCTTAAGAAAAAGCAAAACAGTGTGCCACTGGCATGGGACAGGAATGAACTGAATCTTGCTATACATCTGCAGCTGTGCTGCACTTCCCCTCTTGTTTACTTCCTCCTCATAATCTTTCCTGGAGGCAAGGAGTCAAGTCCAAGTGCCTGCTCTGCTGATGGTGCCTCCAGGGCCTGCTACCTACTGCTTGGTTGCCAGACTGCCACAATGCCCGAGTTGTTGAAAGCTTCCAGAGCTTCTGTTGCCTCTTGGAGGAGCTGGCAGGCAGCCAGCACATGAAAGCCAAGAACAAGCTGTCGGGGTCCTCCCTCTGGGATGAATCTGAATTTCCTTTATCTTCTTTTTGATTTGACACACTTGAGTACTCTAACACAGTCCTCCCCATCTGCAGGGAACAGCAGCGAGTGTCCCCCTCCAGGGAATGCTCCAGATGACACGGTCTGTGTGGACATGGGGAAGTGCAAGGATGGGGAATGTGTCCCTTTCTGCGAGAGGGAGAAGAACCTGCGGTCATGTGCATGCAATGGTGGGTGACACGGGACTGAACTGAACAGTGTGCCTTATCTCTGCTCCTTGGAGAGAGCTGGCTTTGCTGTGGGCTGGCCTGGTGGAGGGCTCAGTTTATGGTGTCTGAAAAAGTTTAAACCCTTGTTTATTTCAGGGCTAGTGTTTTCTGCTTAGAAAAGGAATGTCCATGTCTACCTGCCTTCTGGTGGTCTGGGTTGAAGAAATTAAGATACAACTTCTGGTCTGGCATCTCAGTTAAAAGAAAAGGGTTAAAGGAAGTAAAGAGGAGTAAAAGGAAGTGTTCAAGAACAGGTTGGAGGTAGCTTTGAGCAACCTGGTCTAGTGGAAGGTGTCCCTGCCATGGCAGGGGGGCTGGAACTAGATGATCTATAAGGTCCATTCCAACCCAAACCATCCTGTGATTTCTGTGACTGCCCTACCTCCTTCAGCCCCTCTGCCACAAGTGGACAGGAGGGATTGTAAGGAGATCCAAACAACCTCTGGACCAGGCATCTGGCAGAGGAGTGGTGGTCTTCAACAACTGGTTAAAGAAAGATTTCAGAGAGGTTACAGTGCCTTGAGAGCACAGGATTCCTAAGTCCAGGCCCATGCTACTGCAGACCTGCCTGTTGTATACTTCTGTCAATAAGTTTTACTGCTCACTTGGTCTCTACATCATCTCTTAGATGTAGTAAAGCAGCTGAGAGTAGAAGAGCTTCACAGAGGCAGCACTAGCAAGTGCTGTGAGCCCCAGCATTTGAGATAGAGGCATAGCCAATAAGAAGTGCCTAGAGCACCCGAAGCCCAAGAGACATTTAAATCTGCCTTTTGGATATCTTTGGAACCTCTTAGATGATCTGTTGAGTCCTGCAGTGTTGGGCTGTCAGCTTGGAGAGCTTGGTCTCACTGTGTCCTCTTAATATGTTGCACAGGGCATGTGATTGCTTCAGGCTTGGTGAGGTCATCAGAGTGCCTGAAATTGGGTAACTTGTACCGCTATGCTTTCCCCATGGGGAAGCTGGGCAGGAGCATGGTCAGGCAGGGGACGTGTGGGATTACAGGTTGCAGGTGACTCTTGGTGCATCCAAGGAAAGAGTTTGCTGCTTTGTTGCAGAAACGGATAACTCATGCAAGGTGTGCTGTCGGGATGAGCAGGACCGGTGCGTACCATACGTCGATGCTAACCACCAGTTCCTGTTCCTGCGCAAGGGGAAGCCCTGCACCGTGGGCTTCTGCGACACCAATGTAAGCTGTCCCTCATGTCCATGCACTGTATGTTCTGCTTCTGTAGCTGGTGGCCTAGAGTCTTCTCTGATGAGGGCTGTGCTGGTAAAAAGAAACCAAAGTTTGACAAAGTTGCTGAACAGGGTGATTGATACTCCACAGGGTAAATATTAAGGGGTGTCTGAGGCTGCAAGTGGAAGTGAGTTCTGCAGAGATCTGTATGAGGTCATTGGTATTACCCCTTCCACTGCTCCCTGCAGCTCAGCCAGCTGGCAGGCTGTGTGATAGAGGTGAATGGGTACTGCTGTAAGTTCAGCTGGGTTAGCAGCACTTGCTGCTTGAGTTATTCATGTTAGCCCAGTCCAGGTCAGAGAGCAATCCATGAAGATCTAGCTAGCAGTATCTGAAGGGAGCACTGAGCCTGTGGCAGGGAGACCAGTGAATTGCTGGTGTTCAGGGACTGGTTCCATGGCACAGCTGCACAGTCACATCACCTGCAGATCCCAATGGTCAAGAACTAAAGTGGGTGTTGGCAGAAGTCATTTGGGGAGAGCACGGGGCATGCTCCAGCCCTTCTGCTGGCAGAACAGGAAAGGCTGATGAGCTGCTGTGTTAAACCTGTACAGCCAGATCTGGGAGTCTGTCTGTAACCCTGGGCTCTGCAGACTTCTCAGTGGGCAATGGGAGCTGACGTTTCCAGCACTTAAATCTTTCCAGAAACTTCATTTTACATCCTTTAGCATGGGGCGAGGGTGGATCAGTTTTTCCATGTTTCAAATGTCTGTTTCAGACAGCAACACAATTGAAACTGTTTTGCCAAAAATGAAGGCAGTAAAAATGAACTGCTGCTACTGGGCATGAGTGAATCTGTATTCAGAATACAAGTCAAGGTCTGCTCTCTAGTCTTCATTTCATTACTGTCTTTGTATTTTCTCCCCATCTCCAACACAGCATTAGTTAATGCTTAGAGAATGTAAGATTAGTTTGTAAGTAAGTGTTTACTTTTGCAGGGCAAATGTGAGAAGCAAGTACAGGATGTGATTGAACGATTCTGGGATTTCATAGACCAACTCAGCATCAATACTTTTGGTAAGATATGTAACCATATTCTCTGGGGGTTTTTCAGTTCATGACATGACCCTCTAAAGCCTCAGAGGGAGTTGGCTGGCTGGTTTTATTCACCTGTACACAAGGGTAGCCAGTAGGTGCGCTGCTGGTGTACACAAACACTTTTTTGCCTAAAGCTTGATGATACTGATGGTGCTTCTTAAAGCTGAAAGGATGGAGGATTATTTTGCATTTTTCTACTCTGTTATTTTCTAGGCGTCTTCCAAGCCTATAAAGATAATGATAGCTTCTTATCTGAATACCAAGAAGTAGGTCAAGTAGAGAAAAGGGAGTAACAGGCAATCTTTTTAGAGGCCAACTAGCTTAAAGTCAGCCTCTGTAGTCTTGATCTGCTCTATGCAGTCCCAGCAGGTGTAGCCCCCAGTGTCTTGCTCTGCAGCACTGGAACCATACAAAGCCTGTTCTCAAGCCAGTGCTGTGTAATGAAGTAACTGCATGCACTCACTGTATGTAATGCTGTGCTGTGCAGTGTAATTACCTGGGTTTGGGGCTTTCAGTCTACCGTTCTAGGGTCAAAAATCTGTTTCTGAGGTAACTGTTAGAGCTCTTCAGCCCACACTGGTCAAGGCACTTCATGTATCTTTGATACTCAGATATGTTGTTTGTGGAGGTGGATAGTTGTCACACAGCTGTAAAACCAGATTTGGTAACACATTCACAGTGTGTTTTGCATAGACAAAGAAGGGCAGCTTGGCTAGCTCAGTATAGCTTCCTCCCAGTCAACTCGTATTTGCAGCCTGTCAGCATTTCTCACCAGAGAACAACGGAGGAGAAAACCTCTTCTTCTTAACATGTTGGATACAACTTCAGAAAATCGTAGCCCGTTTATCTTTGCCTGGCCCTGCAGCCTGTGCTTCCTGCCAGCAGTTCTGTGGGTTGGCTTCTGTACACAGGGACAACAGCATGGGCATAGACCTGTATGTTCATGAAACAGCATTTGGGAGGTAACTAACAGATTTGAACTGACTTCACAGGGAAGTTCCTAGCAGATAACATAGTGGGCTCTGTGCTTGTCTTCTCCTTACTGTTTTGGATTCCTCTCAGCATCCTTGTGCACTGTGTGGTGAGTAAGCTGTTTTTGAGATGTCTTTGTTGGATTGAGCTATAAGAGAACACCTTTTGTATATGAAATGGCAGATGTCTGTGGGAGAAGGTAATGGCAAGCTCTTAGCAAACCTCAGGGGGGAATCCAGCATATGTAAGATTTACTGCTCCTTTAGTAGGTAAAATTCCTGCTAAACTGTTAGATTCTGGCAAACCCAGACACAGTGCTCCCATGACTGGAGCTCTTCCCATTCTTTCCTACGCTGTCTTTCTTCCTCTGCTCCCGGAATTCTACCCAAGTATAATTTTGGTAACCTCCATTAAAGTCAAAGTTTTCTAAAGCCCTACTAAGAAACAAGACAACCACATTTTGGGGGGAGATCCAGAGAGGAAAGTGGCCTTGGTTGAGCTTGGGTAGATGGATAGAGAGTGAGCTCCTGGCAACTGGGAGCGTGGGCATGGGGCATGATGCTGATAGTGGTGTAGAGGGTTCTGTGCCCACAGACACCACAGGGATGGGTGGCAAAGCATGGGAAAAGAGCCCCACACACTGCTGTGATCTTGCAGGAACACAGGCACAGAGACCTTGCAGCTGGGGAACTAACTTTCTTATTTTGTGTGTTTTGGTTTGCTTTCATTTGTTTGTTTTCCAACAGGACAAGAAATTGGACAAACAGTACGAGGAGAACACGAAGTCCCTGTTTTGTCCCAGTGTAAGTTGCTGTCTGAACACAAACTGGCAGAAAGCTCTCCAGTGCCATGTTAGAAAATGTGAACCTAAGGTGTGTGCAGAGTATGTATCACAGGAGTGACAGTAGAGAGCCCTGGAGCCTCATGCCTCACACTGCCCCTGATGAATCAGTTTGAGGAGAAACTGTTCTTGAACAAGCCTGTGTTTGGGACATCAAGCACTGCAGCTTGGTGGGCTCTGATTCTTCCTTCCTGTAAGAGCTGTGCTGTGACCTTACTGCCAGAGCAGTTCTCTTGCCACAGCTCCCTCCAGGGCAGGAAGTCACTCCACTCTGCGGAGCACTGCTGCGGGCGCCTGTGTCTGTGTCCTTTCAGCCCATGTCACTCAGCAGCTTCAACCACAGGCCACTTGTTCCCAGCCAAGCAGTGTCAGCAAAGCATGAGGCTCAGCAGGGCAGCAGTGTATGAAAATCTCTGTTAAATGTGGTGACTGTGCTGCAGTGGCTGTTTGCAGGAGTTGACTTCTAATGTCCAGTTGTGCTGGAGCCTTCCAGTTCCTTATGCTGAGGGTGCAGGGACCCATCAGAGACACTTCTTACCCTTGTAGATACCAAGGTGGGAGAAGAGCAGAAAAGTGTCTAGATAAACTTTAATTACAGTCCAGCACCAAGCACCTTCTGACATAGATTTCTGGGTATTCTGACAGCCCAATTCTTATTACTAACTGAAACGTTCAGTTAAACAGATGGTTTGTAATGGAAGGGGAACAAAGCCTTGCAGAACTTTTGCACAACCACTGAGGGAAGCATACTGAAGTGAAAGACCATTGAGGCAAATGCCTTTGTCATCTATTCTGATGTAACTGAAGGTAATCTTAGTTTAAATGCCCCATACCTGCTCTTGAGTGCCATGAGAACAGTCACCCTAGAGCTTTATACCTGAATTCAATCAAGAAAATCCCAGAAGCAGGTGTAGCAACAGAGCACAGGTACAGTTAATGGGCTCTTCACTCCAGGGGGAGGATGCAGTAGACTTCAAACTGCTGTAACAGAGGTGCAGGAGCTCCTCGGAAAGTGCCCGTTCCTTTTGAACAAAACGGGGCGAAAACCGAACCCCAGACTAGATGCGGTGACGTGGCTGCTTGTGTCTTGCAGAACGTGGAGATGCTCAGCAGCCTGGACTCTGCCTCTGTTCGAATCATCAAGCCCTTCCCTGCGGCGCAGTCGACTAGCCGGCACCAGCCGCTGCAGCCCATCACGGCCGTGCCTGCTGTCGCTGCAGCACCGAAACAGGACCACCAAAGAATGGACACTATTCAGGAGGACCCAAGCACTGACTCTCACATTGATGAGGACGGGTTTGAGAAGGACCCTTTCCCAAACAGCAGCTCAGCCGCCAAATCTTTTGAGGACTTGACAGACCATCCTGTCATTAGGAGCGAGAAAGCTTCATCCTTCAAACTTCAGCGCCAGAACCGTGTGGACAGCAAAGAAACAGAGTGCTAGTGTCTTGCTGCCTTCTAAATGTATGACTTGTGTCTGCAAAATAAGGATCTAAAACCATTTCATTTATATAAATATAAATATATGTATATATATTTTTGTGAGGGAGTGGGAGAAATAAGGAAGTGACCTACTGCAGATGCTGGTCATGTGTATGACCTTCCTTAAATTACATTTATTAGAGCATTATATCTTTTAAAAAGGAAAATCCAAACTCAAACTGTCTTGTATTTGAAGCTTTTTGGATTTGTTTTTCTACTTCTGTGACCTTTAACATTTCCTTCGACCTGTGGTGCAAAACCAGATATCCCGCTGGATATTGGATTGTGTATATCAGCCTTTTTTATAACTTAATATTTTGTAGTCTGACAGCACTGATTGATAGACAAAATTAAGGGGCTTTTACAAACAAGATGGAAACACTGCAGTATATTCCATATAGAGTAGATCACTTAGCAGTTTAAGGTACATGTAAGCCAAAGCCTAAACAGATGCTTGAGAGCAGAATTGAGAGTAGTGAAACAGATAAAAATACAGTCTCCTAGCATTGAATGATAATGCATAATTGGAATAGAGAATCTTGCCACATAAAGCTTCTAAAAAAATAAAAGAAGCATAGGGAGGATGTTAAACCTTACGTCCTGCATGGAAATGCTCTTCCAGCATGAAACTCTTGTGTCTCTAGCAGTGAGGTTGTCTTGTCTCCATGGCACAAAAAGGCTTTCCATAGGAGTTTCCCACTCTGCACTTGTGTGTTGCAGGTATCTGGTAGGAGAAGTGTAAGGGGAGAAATGATTTATGCGTATAAGCAGTTATAGGCAGCTGTTTACAGCAGCTGTTTGGGTGCAGAAATGTTTCTCCAGATGTTACTTGGAAATAACTAACACTATTGTTGAGATGTTCAAAGAGCTGAGCCTCCAATTTCTAGGGCCTCTGTGGCCTTTGGAAGCTCCTACTGTATAAATGGAGGAGGGTGGAATCCACTCCATTGTGAGGGGCATTTGTTTAACTGCAAACTTGATTAAAAAATAAATGAACTTTTGTTAAACTTACAGGGCAAGCGTAAGGAGGAGACATCAGGAGTTCCAGTTCGTATCCAGGGGGTAAAATGTGATGCTCAAAGTAGGTAATTTAACGATGTCCTCTGGAACACCTGGAGGCCTGTGAGCGGGACTGGCACAGGAGCATTGTTTCAGCTCAGTAGCAGTGGGACTGACACAGTGAAGCCACAGAGGAACCAACAGTAAAGCAGCATCTTAGTTCTACATCTCTTCTCCCCTACAGTAATCTGTGGGTAAAACTGACCTAAAACATGACAGGGTAGAACCATCTGAACTGTTACAAGCCAGTGCTCAGTGACAGGGGAGCTGGATTTACATATGAGGGGAAGTAACCGCTGTGGTGCGGAAGGGATGGTGCCAGAGCACCTCTTCTGCACCGCAGATACTTGTTACACTAATACTTGAACCTTGTGTGCCTTATGGTATTCCTGTCTGAGTAGCTATTGTGTTTATATACCGGTTTTGAACTTTGGGGGTTTTGTTGTTGTTGTTTGGTTTTTCTTGTTTTGATTCAGTGCAAAGTCCACGTGTGAGGAGTTAATTTAATTCCCAGTACAATAAAAGCTTTTTATATTAAAAGAATCTATAGTTAAGAGCTGTTTCTCCTTAGTCCTCTTGAAAAGATCTAAATTCTTCAGTGAAACCCTGCATTTGGAGTCTGGCATGCAGCCATCTGTGAGCCGGTTATTTCCGCACCCATAGGGCTGCCCTGCTTCCATCGGGGAATGGAGGCAGTGTCACCACAGGACCTGCAGATTATGGTCAGCCCTGGTGGTGAAATTCAGATGTGCGGTGTGGGAGTGTGCTTACATGCCTTTTCAGGTAGGAAGTCTGTAAGTATGTGTTCTTGGCACTGAGGGCTTCACTTCCCAAAAAGAAAGTGAGGCAGTGGTAGGCGCTCAGAAGCATTAAAATTGAGGTTTGGAGCATGCCATCCATGCCCAGTGTGAGCTGTAGTCCCGAAGCTGTGAAAACAGTACAGGCACACTTGAGAAACTCGGAGGCAGAAAGATCTGCAGGAAGAGAGCCTGGTCCAGCCTGTCTTTACCACAAGCACTTGTTACAAGCAGGACAGTCCAGTTTAATAAATACTGTAAGTAAGTGATCAAACTTGCTTCTGGTCTAGCTCCAGGCACAGGAAAAGTAAGTGCTTGTGCTACAGTCTATAACACTGTTGCATAGTGGACATAGGTCCAGACCAACTTGTCCTGGTTACTTAATGGAGCAAAGGCAGTCATACCACACTAACAACTCTCTTACCAGGCCCTGCACTGCTTTCCAATCTGTGCCTATATGCAAGAGGCAGGTGTAAGGAAGCTGCTGCTGGTGCCCAAGTAAGTTAAACACCCCCCTGCTCTGAACTACAATCTATGACTTATCAAAAGGCTCACTAAAGCTCCAGATAAACTGCTTTCACTACAGTATTACATCCAAACAAATTAATCTTAACTGACAGTAATAACCTTCACACTACTGCCTCTTACCAGCCCCTAGGTGTTCAATGCTAGTAGATGGTATTAATCAAAGCGTAGTTCTTAAAGCTCAGAGCAGCCTCTGTGAGAGACTCACTTTCTTCCAACTCTTCCAAGGAAAGAGCTGCTCCCCTCACCGCTGTTGACACTACCAGCACATGTACCATGCTGCTGAGCTATCCCATGACACACCCACAGTGGTCTCATCTTTTATTCTCCCACAGCCCAAGAGAAGATGACAAGGCAGAGCACTGTCAGGGGGTCCCCCCACCTCCCCTTGCCCAGGCCCACAGTGTCTGCAGCATGCTCCTGGCACTGGCTGCTCACAAGCAGAGTGGCTTTGTCCAGCAAGGCTGCTTCAGCTCCTCACTGCAGGGCATCTGGCAGAAGAGTGGCCTCAGGGTGTGTGTGGTCCACGTCACGCCAGTATGGAAGCAGGAAAGGAAGAGCTGACAGTTTCTTTTCCAGGCGTGACCACAGTTGTGCTGCTAGAAAGCTGTTGCCTTTCGGTGACAAGTGAAGACCATCGCACAAATAGGAAGAGAAATCCTGCAGAGGAGGTTAAAACATGTATCAGTGTATTTGCTAGCTGCAAACAGAAGGTCTTGAGTAACTTGAAGTTCATCAGAGCCAGATGGATTATAAACTGCGTTTTTTCTCATTGATTGTATTAAAGTATTAAGAGAACGTTCTGATGGCTAAAGTCACTGCTGTTCATCAGGAAAAGATCATGGGATTAATGATACAATCAAAATACTGAGTCTACTGTGCTGGTGAACAGCCAACTGCACCTGGGAGTGTGGGTGAGAGAAAGATTCAGTGTCCAAACTGGAGTTATCTGCCTACAGGAAAAGCCTGCAATCCCTGTCACAGTCAAGTTTAGGAATCTGGTCACCTGCACCAGTGCAGCCTGACCTGACCTTGTGCTGACATAAACCCAATGCTGCACAGGTTGTCCAGAGAAGCTGTGGCTGCCCCATCCCTGGCAGTGTTCAAGGTCAGCTTGGATGGGGCTTGGAGCAACCCAGTCTAGTGGAAGGTGTCCCTGCCAATGGCAGGGGGGCTCGAACAAGGCCCCTTCCAACCCAAAGCATCCTGTGATTCCATGAAAAGGTTATTTATGTGTAATGCTCCCAGGGGATATTCACTAAGCAAACATAATGGCCAGGTTGCGTTAAGCTTTATTTCTCAAAGCCCACTATAAAGCTTTCTGGATTATTTTTTCCCTTCCCCAAAGTGTAATATGGATCTATGTTGTACCATTTCAGTGATCATGCAGCACCACCAGTTCCTCTAAGCTAAATGATGCACTTCACAATTCGTGACAGTTTCAAAGCCTTTTGACATCATACCTGATTGTTCTGCATCAGCGTCCAGAGGTCGACTACATCAGTTCCACAGTCTCTAGCGACCTGAACACAGGCCCGGGCATACTCCCCAGTGGTAGCATTGAGGCGATTCAATTTGTCACCTATCCATCAGAAACAAAGAAAACATTTAACAGTTGTGACTGATCCACCCTGATTTCAGTCCTCTGCAACACACACGATGTGTATCAGCTCACATATAACCAATTACAAACCAAATCCAAAGCATGCAGATTTCAGTGGCTGGAAGCTAAAGCTTGCTGAGTCTCTTTCAGGACACCTTTTGGCTTTGAGGCATTTGAAAACATGTTTCTTATTGATAGATGTGTAAGAGGTGAGAGAGGCAACAGCAACAGGCACACAGTGTAAAAGTTGCTTCTGTGGTGCTAACAGCTTCCACCTTCTGGCAAGCTTCAGGTGGAATTCATGCACAGGTTTAAAACTTCATACACCTGCTACTGGCATGTAGAATGGAGTGAAGGAAATGTAAATCTACCTATTTACAAGCTTACTTTCTGCTTCCTGGGTGACATCCAACATTTAACATCTCTGTGCAGTAGTCTCCTTGTAATATGCTTCTGAAAGCAGGTCCAAAGCTTGATTAGCAACCACAGACAGTGCCTTTGTATGTGCAGTTAACTGAGAGCTGGGCAGTTAGTCCATGCTCAGTGCCAGCATTTCTCTATGGAGCCTAGGAAAGCTTTGGGGCAGGATATCATTAAGTTACCTTATTTTATTACTGATTTCTTTTTTAATGAGACCAACAATGCAATTCTTCAACTCCTACTCACTCCTTGCACGTGATGATTCCTCTTCTTCATGCTGCCATTTCCTTTCTTCCCATCATTTGTTTTCATCATCAAAACACCTTTGGCAGCCCCCTGGACCTTCCCCATGACAGTACATTTCCTCCTTCCTCCTTTCTTCAACTTTCTTTCTGATTTAACTCACATGGGACTGAGTAACCCTTCAGCTCACCCAGCAGCCACTACGCAGAGCTCTCTTTGTTGCCATGTTCCCTGTGTTGGCCACATCCTCACCTCCCCAGCTGAGATCCTGCAGTCCTGCCCCTTTCCAGCTTTATGACATTATCCTAGCAGTGTTGATAATTTCTTATTCTCACTTTTCTTTTCTTTCACTGTTTGTTAGGATTACTTTTTTTGACTATTTCATCTGCTCTCAATGTGCAGCTCTACAAACACACGTGCTGCTGGGTCTGTAAGTAAATGAACAGCAGCAGCCAAAGGAAGCTCAGAGGGAACATCAGGTTGTCCTGAGGGACCAAGAAGACAACCTAATGACTTATCCTGACCTGTACAGCCCACCCTGCCTTGTGACAGTGTCCTAGGTTCAGCAGTAGCAGTCATTTTTCTCCTTCTCAGTAGTTGGTGCAGAGCTATGTTTTTGACTTTCAGCCTGAGAACAGTGCTGGTAACACCAATGGTTTTAATTGCTGCTTGGCAGTGTTTACTCTGACCAAGGACTTTCTGAGTCTCATGCTCTGCCAGGCAGGAGGGGAAGCTGGGAGGAAGCAGAGACACGGTACCAGATCCAAACTGATCAAAGAGGTATTCCATACCACAGCACGTCCTGCCCAGTATATAAACTGGATGCAGTTACCTGGAAAGGCTAGACTGCTGCTTGGTCAGGCTGGGTATCAGTTGGCAGGTGGTGTGCGGTTGTATTCTCTTCCCGTTATTTCCCTTCTCATTATTATTATTGGTTGTAGCAGCAGTGGTTTGTGTTATACCTTAGTTACTGGACTGTTCCTATCTCACTCCTTGGGGGTTACATTCTTTCAATTCTCCTCCCCATCCCTTCAGGAGTGGGGGGAAGAAGCGGAGGGAGTGAGTGAGCGGCTGCGTGGCTGACTAGGCTTAAACCACAACAGCCAGCCAGCAGTGTGTAGCAATGGCTTAGAGGAAACTCGGAGACATCAGATACATCTGTGTGTGTGTGACTGACCTGAAGGAGCTGTCTGTTGCACTCCTGAGTTCAATGCCTTCCACCCACAGAAATTCACAGCTAAAAGGAGTCCCACAGTGACTGGAAAAAGGTTCACACCCAATCTCAAAGACAAGAAAGGACCTGGGAACTGTTTATCACTTGGCCTCACCTCAGTGCTGGGAAAGACAGTGGGGTTACCTCCTCTTGGGGTTCATTTCCAATCACATGAAGGACAAGAAGGAGCTATCAATACAAATCTAGCAAAGTCTAATAGTGCTTGACCACCCAATTGCCTTCTGAGTAAATTAATGGCTATGCAGATGATGAAGAGCAGCTCTGACCTTTGTAAGGACTTTGACTTTGTCTCCCACAGCACTCTGATTTGGAAGCTGAGCTTCTTTTAGCACCTCTTTTCACACCTGAATGAATGTTCCTGTGAACATCATCACCCTCCTGTTTCACACCTCTCTTCTGCTCCTGTATCTGACAAAACCAGAAATAAACACAACATTTCCCCTGGATAATAGTTGAGGGCAGATGATCCAAAAATGCCACTTACTGTACCCACAGTACTCCATTTGTGGTCCACAGTCTGAGATCACCCTTTTGTTCCATCCCTAGACAGTAAACTCTTTTAGGCAGATTCAACACTGTAAATGCAAACTTCCTACCTCTCTACCCCATAAAAATGACTGTTTTAAGATGAAAATGAATTAACAGCATTTTAGAAGTGTTACTTGATAGCTAGGAGCCAAATAAGCAGTATTCATGGTGTGCTCACCTAACATTTCAAGAGGACAGTATGGATCCATGTGTTGGAAACTAAGGCTATAGTGGGAGCTGGGCATACAGAGAGGAAAGGCTGCTCTGTGCCTGACCTGCCTCTTAGTCCCTGTCCAAGGATCTACTACTGCCACATATACTGTTTGTGAGTATACAACCCGCTGGGGGGCTTTCTCTCCTTTTCTACATTAAATATAAAAACTACCTTTCTGGATGAGACTGAAAGTCCATACAATCCAAACCCCATTTTGCACAGTGACCACTGCCATACAACAAAGCCCGCTAATGCAAAGTCATGTAACAACACAGCCTAACTTGGCACTTTAAACATGGGATCATCTTTAAAATGTTACCACCTAGCCTGAGCACACAGCTCAGGATATGCAATATCACCTAAGTTAGAAAAAACCCTGCAAATACAAAAGTGACAGCTCTGTATTTACCTAACTCAAAAGTCTTTTATAAATGTGCAAGAAGTGGACAAGCTGTCCCAAAAAGGGACCAACTCTCAAGAGGCTGCTGCAGTCAGTGGCATGGCAATTTCTTACCAGCTGAGTAACATGAAGTAAGCAGTGCCCTTCTGCCTCTATTTTTAGAATCACCTTGAACAACATTATAATGAAAGATCATTTAATCACCTTTTGCTTCCTTCCCAGGTACTTTTATTAGCGTCTTAGATTAAGATATCCTTGGGGAGGGAGGTGTAAATTTAAAATAAACCTGGCTAGGATATTACTGCTTATCCAAGAGATGGCAAATATACTGTGACTATGATAAGATTTTCCAAGGCACACAATGCCAGAATTTTTTCTGTAATTCGGGTTATTTTGGGAGCTGTGAGGACATGATGTAGTCTTCCTAGGACATCTCGGCACAACCTGTGTTCTCAAAGGGCAGACACTTCTGTCAGTTCTATGCACAAACAGCTCAAACAACGCTTTCAGAAGGATGTTCTGATCAGTTTGTAGTTACTGCACAAACTTATCCGAAAGTTCTTTAGCAAGCCAGCTGCTCATCTTTTTTTCCATCAGCTCAAGGAACATGACTGCTATCTGGCACAACCATGAAGCGAATCACCTCTCAGCCTGGGATCAGAAACTTACACTCTGCTGGTAAAATGCTGAAGTTTTGCCCATCCAAATCACTCTTACCTTTGGCAAAACACTCCTTTTCCCAAGCTGATTCCTGAAGAGGTGGTGGCGTTATCAAAATAATCTTGTCTTCAGTAACGTCTACTGACTTGAGATACTGTATCATGCTCTTCAAATTTGCAGCGTACTCCTCCAAAGGAACATGTTGCTTTGGGTTCAGATCTGTCTGGGGATGGAGCACGTGCATTAGCGATGTTAAACTGCTCACAGGTTTATTACACAGTACAATGTCCTTTGTACACAGCTTATGAATGTGGGCACTCATTTCCAGTGTGCAGCTCACCTCAGCCACTGGATGAGGAGGTGTGGTAGGAAAACACTGTTTCTCAACATCCAAAGCAGACAAATCAAGGTTTTAAACACAGCACTTTCAACTAACACAAATAAGACACAGGGAAAACAAAAACAAAAAAGGAAAACATGTATTTTAGATGCTTTTTCTTATAACCCCGTATCTTAGTATTAGGTCACACAATCACCTCAAACCTCACTGAAACAAAACCTATTATTTTTACACCTCTCAGATGCAGAAAATCTGGGAAATTCCCAGAGATGCATAGTCAGTCCTTCGTGCACTGATGTTTATCATTTTGATTAGACTAGCTCCGCATGCTGCTATACTTATCTGAAAATGAATCCGAATTCCCATTAATTCCCTCACTTCCTCGACCCATCTGCCAGAACTCATCAGTCTGCTTTAAAGGCAGAAAAATCAGCAGGATGCCCAACTCCAATTTTAGGTGATGGATATACGACTGGCTCTTGAGCACCTTGAAATTCACTTTCAATATTAAAACTTGGTGAGACGGACAGGAGTAGAAGGCACTGCATGGTTTAAATACAAATTAAATGACTGAAAACGATTCACTGTAAAAACAAAGAGATGGCAACTGCTTCATGGAGAAGTGCCAGGAAAGTCTGTGTGCTGTTCTGCCTTCCCCACTGAACTATAAAACTGTCTTAAGAGTCACAGGGGTGAGAGGTAGCGAGGGGAGGTAGAGTACCTTTCAAAGCACTGTCATTAGCTCCGAAGAAAACAGTAACTGCAACAGTACTCTCAGCACCAGCACTTTTAGCGATCAGTCTTGGCAGGATCAATTTAGCCCATCTGGTGTTGTATCCTGAGAGTCCACGGTTCACAACATCACATTTTCTGAAACAGAAACATGTCTCATAAAGAACAGTCCTCCTCTGCACACCAGGACAAAACCTGGGATGTTCTGAGCCACTCTGCCAAGACACCTGCTCCCATCCCACTCAAATTACGAGGTGTCACAGGAGTCTTCAATGGGATTATAACTTTGTGTCTTGAAAGTGAACAAACAACGGTCTTGACAATCACTAAGGATTTAAGCGTGCCAGGACAGGCTGAATGGGGCTTTGAGCAACCTGGTCTAGAGGAAGGCATCCATGCCCATGGCAGGAACTGGTCCCTTTCAACCCAAACTGTTCTATGACTTTTTTTTACATTTCCACTCAAACTTTGGGTGGAAAGAGACAATGAGTACTTCCACCACTACTGGGCAGGCTACCACTAATACCCAATGAGTATTTCCACCACTACTGGGCAGGCTACCACTAATACCCAATGAGTACTTCCACCACTACTGGGCAGGCTACCCTAAGGCAGTTCCACTCCGATAAACAAGTAATAAATAAATATATACTAAATATTAACTTGTGTCGGTTGTCTTTCTGACAAGCTGCACACGTTCTTGCATGCTAGACATTACTTTTGGAATGTAAGCTCTTACCTGACCAGTCTCTCAGCAAGACAGGCCCCCCAGCCATTGTCCCGGAAGGAGAACTGAACAGAAGGAAAACTGTTAGTTACACCCTCACTGGAAGAACTCACTCCCCAGTAAGTCAGCCCCACCACCAGCATCTCCCTTCCCTCCTCAAAAGCCTTTCACACACAGCCTCTGGCACTGCTGCAGCAGCGCTTCCTCCCTCCCAGCCTGCCCTGCCCTGCAGAGGTCCAACAGTCCAGGTCTCAATGTAGACGCACACGTGGCATCAGAAGCAAGCGATCAAAAGTGACTGCTGCCAGCTGCAGTTTCATTTTGGCTGATGGGATTTGGGGTTCTAACACCTTTTCCTAAGACCCTTTCACGGCGCCTTCATTCATCATTCCTCTCTCCACATGCTGATTCAGAATGCAGTCTGACACCTATCTTTCCTATAACGTGGAAAAAATAACCTCCTCTCTTTATTCCCACTGCTGCACCACCCTGTTACAGTGCCGCAGGAGTGAGGGCCACTACAGACAACAGGATGTCCTCCCTGTCTGAGAAACACCACCGCCACTGGAACGTCAGCAACTACACTTTCACCAGACCGCACTGCTAACACAGGAACTTGAAGCCCCTCTGCAACAAGGCTCTAAACCTCATTAACGACCGTCAGTGTGAAAGCTCCTGGCACCCTCTCACGGGAGATCCGACACGGACATCACCACACCAGGCTGCGCTCCCTCTTCCCCGGCCTCCTTCCCGCCTCACAGCGCCAGCCTCGCTCAGCCGCAGTGGGCCTTTACACAGCGGCCCGCCCCAACCGTCAGGGCCCTGGGGAGAGCGGCTCACGGGGCTCCTCCGCCATGATCCCGCCCGACAGCCTTCTCCCGTGGGATAGGCCAGCGAGGGAGGCTGGAGGCTAGGCTGCCCCACGACAGGGCACACGCATCCCCTCCTGCTCCGTTTTCCTTACAAATTAAGTCAAGCGCTGTGCGTGGGAAGAACCGGGATGCTCCCGGGGCTCCAAAGCTCCGCGGGAGCTGCAGACCGCCGGTCTCACGGCGGTGTGGAGAAGCCGGCGGCCCCACAGCCAACGGCGGCGGCGCGGCGCTGCTGAAAGGCCGCTACCTCAGTGATGGAATCTCCGAAGAGGACGACCCGGGGCCATAGCAGGAGCTGCCCGCGAGCACCCGCCTCCACCAGCGCCATGGCTGCGGCCGGACGTCCGCAGGAGCGGGGGGAGGAGGCGAAGGAGGAGACCTCGCCCCTTCCTCTACGTTAAGAGGTGTCTTGAGGGTTCAGCGGCGACGGTGGTAAAGTATTTTCCACGTCCCGCCGTAGTTAAACCCGTCCTCCCGCGGAGCAGCGGCCTGGAAAAGATGGCGCCTCCCGCGGGAGGGCCCAGCCTTGTATTGTATGAAAGTACGTTTGAAAACACGTGATTGTTTTTTAAGATAAGGCTTTTATCTGTTCCAGAGAGTCGCTTCATTTTAAGTAAAATGAAGTTACCGCATTTGAACGGCTGAACACTCTTATGGCTAATGACATACAGGCTGGGGAGGGAAGCTGTCACTGGTTCTGGTAATACACACTGATCCTACTGTAAACTTCCAGTGTTTAAAGGGTGGGCACAAGAAGGTGGAAATTCCCTTTATTAGGAGTCACGTGGAAAAGAGGAGGGGTAATGGGCACAAATTGCTCCTGGGATGATTATTGGGACTTGAAAAATCTGCAGTATGAGCGCAATCGACCATTGGAATAATCCCCCCAGGGAAATGGTGGATTCCCCAGTGTGGAACACTTGGAAGGCTCGGCTGGACAGGGTGCTGGGACTTCTAGTCATACTTCTCCAAAAGAGGTTGGAGCCTGTGATCCTTGAGGTACCTTCCAACCAGGTATTTTGATTTCTGTGACTGATGAGGTGCCAATTTAAATCAGCTGGGAACAGGGAGACAAAAAGCTGTGTGTACAATAGAAAGATAAAGTTGTTTTGTAGAACACTCACTGCCCATGGATAATTTTCTGTATGATTTAGTGTTTGACAACAACCCCTGCTAACTCAGAGAATCATTCTTCTCCACATGCTGCAGTTCCTGATACCACATTTCATGTTCCCCAGGAAGACCCTTTCACCAGCACAGTGATAAGGCCCTTGGCAGGAGCAGACGTGTGTGAACTGTCACTGAAACTTGCACATGAAGTTGTCGTAGATCATAAGCACTGACTTTGCTTGAAGCTGTTTTTGTTCAACTAGTCTACTTAACAGTAACCATGGAATAGTTAGGGTTGGAAAAGACATTAAGATCGTCTAGTTCTAACCTGTATACACAGCTGTAAAGCTCTAAGCACAGTATGCAAACGTGGATTGTTTTTTAAATGTGTTCTAACTCTGACTTCAAGCAGATGCCAGCGTGCAGGTAATTGCTTCCTTGACAGGAATAAAATTCTATACAAGCTTGATCCTGAGCATACACAAACCAAATACATCCAATTCATCCTCCAGCTGGTCATTAGTTTTCAAAAACATAAAACTCAATTTAATTTTTGTAATTCTACATTTAGATAGGTTAAGAATTTATTTATTGTATGTGCACATAAGAAAAAAGAATATATGCACGCTTTGCCTGGTTTTATTATAACCTATAATACATATAAGAGTATAGTTGCTCTAAGGTTGCTCATCCAGTACTTGAAACAACTCAGCAGTTTCACAGTCACAGCATTGATACATCTGACTTACTGGAGAAAAAAAAATTAATCACTCTTAAAAAAATAGTCCAAATAAATTGAACATTTAAAAGATTTTATTTTTATGTGTCCTAGGTATCTGCAGAGGTCAGCATACTGGGCTGAGGGCATCATAAAGCCTCTGTGCAGCCAGTTCCACCATTTCACGGAGGGATTCATCATCTTCACTTCCTGGCTCACAGTCAACTGTCTGGGAACAAAAAAGAGAAGTACGTTAAAACAACCAGCACTTCCTATTCTTTTTCAGCATGTGAACAATGCAGCGCTCATCAGGGGAAAGAAAAAATAGTCATGCAAATGGAAAAGAGAGTTATCGAGAGCAGCACTGTATGTCCTTAAGTGGTCTGCCAACATGTAGAAGAGTACAGAGAAGACTTACGGAAGCCCTGCTAAGGAACAAGAAGCTTAATCTCAAGTTTTATGTTTGATTAATAACACGTTTCAAAACTACTATGTAAAATGCATTAAGTACATCTGTACATTACATTTAATTCAAAATCAAATAAAACCACACAAGGTTCAGTCCTTGGAGTTTCCATTTTATCTGTGAATTCACTCACACTGCATTAGGTTAATATGGTAAAACACATGCATTCATCACAGAGGTACAGTCTCTCTGTACTGAGGGAGCATCCACACTGATATTCCCATACCCATAAAATAACATTTGCATCAATATAAAACCCTGAAGAGATTCATCTATCACTAAAGCAAGTCTTCCTGGAGAAAGATTCTCACCCCAAACTCACAAGTTGATCAACATTCAACCTGATTATCACCGACTGCTCTATCTCAAAGGGCAGTATTTGCATATTAATACTATTCTTGATCCTATGGACTTTCAGGCTCTAAGACTGTACCTTCTCTAATTCAGTATTAACTTGCTGGTCTTTTAAACAAGGAACAGCTTTCAACCATAAAGGGTTGTGAAGAGAAAAAAAAAGGGGGAGCATTTAAAACAGCAAAAGTATTTAATGTTATCTGACAATGCTTTTAGAAGCATGTGAACTCTAAGAGCACTGTGTTAAGAGTTATAATGGAAAAAGTAAATCCACAAATCCTACCATATAGTCAGATCTACACTAAACAGTTTTTCATTTTAAGGCCTTTAAAGTTTTGTAAGAAGATATATATGCACATAAAGGACAGAACTTTCTTGTAAAACCTGATTCACAATGGCACAAGCTTGCCACTGTTAACACATTATGTAAAAGAAGTATTACAAAGACACACACGATAGCAGCTGAGCTGCCATTAAGGGCTTCTGTCAGTGCACAATAATAACATACATCAATAATGTATTATTAACAATAATGACATACATCAATACATGAAAATGAAGCCTAGCTTCTCAATTAAGCATTATGTACTATTTTCCATTCTTGTTACCTTTTTCCCTATTGCAAGAGCTCTTTTCATCAGTTTCTGTACTACATATACGCTGAAATGTAGCATATGTCTATTAAAAAGCTGAAAAAGGATGACATAGCTATCATGGTGTGTTAACCACAAGACTGTAACTCACTTTCCTCTTGAGATAATTAATATTCATTTAGTTTGTTTCAATTGGTAAGAAATTTTGGGCTGGGATCAACCTTCTTCTGGGTTTGTAGAACACTTAAAACATTTGTTATGGTCCCTCAGGACAGCATCTGGGAGCTACTCCAGGTCGGAATGGATTACTACAATGAGTAGTGGTAACACATTATATATTTTCACTATGCTATTAATAATGACAAAGTCAACACATTAAAATGCTTAAGAACACAAAATACATGGTTTGAACCGTTCTTTACAATTCCTTATTTTTCTAATAACTAGGCATGACAGCTTCTTAAAGCAGCCTTCTGACATGCATGACATTCAATTCTGAACCTAGCTAATAAATAAATACTTCTTTTTGTATTTCAGGCTTTCAGGTTAGCTACAAAACAACCAAGATGACCACAAACCAAATTATTACCATTGCTCCTACTCTGCTCAACTATTCAGGCAGGAGCTTGTTTTAAGAGCGTTGACAAAAGAAATTGTGGGTTAAATTCGTTTCTCCTCTACAGTCTTCCTTTATTCATCTTCATACAAGTAGAGAGCTGCTGACAAATACTGAGGTTTCTTCCAAATTTACTGCATTTGTTACATAAACATTTCTAGCTTTTTTTAACGAAGAAAACTGTAGGATATGCTTCTGTTAAATGAGTGAACTCAGCTCACAGGCTGGGTCAGTGTTTCTCTCAGAGAGGCAGGGTACTGATCTACTGATGAGAATGTCAATGGAAATAACGGAAAGTGAGCAGGCTTGAGCTGTTTTGATATCAAATACAAAATAATTTCCTTAGCAATGAGTACAAGATATTCTAGGTAGATCTGGATATTAGACGGGAGACTCGCCTCTGCGAAATATAGCCACGCACAGAAGGGAGCACTTTACTGTACATACCCTAGTGTCCAGTGAAATGTTTGCAATCTTGCCATCAACCGTGATGCACAGGACAGAGCCATCTTTTGAACTCACACAGTCTTCTCCAAACATATCCCTAAAACAAAGACCTATGCGTGTAAGACATGGTCAAACAGCAAACTCGTAATTTATTTTCTATTAACCTCAGGGTTCCAAAGGCATTTTGTCAGCAGGGTATCTCCTTTCAGCAACTGCTATTTAACCCACTTAAATATAATCAACAAATCCCTATTTAAATTCTTATGAGAGTGGCTGTCACCTAAGAGTAACTATTTTGCCAAAATAAATCTTACCATAAATGAAAGGAAGGATTCCTTTGATTTCAAAAGAGGCAGGAGTTCTATGTAAATAACAAAATACACATCAGAGTGGTACCAAAACGGTACTTCCACAACCACAGCATTACAGGAGACAACATAAAAATCTGAGACATTCTGGACTAAAGTCCTGTATTCAAAATATTAATGATGCTCAGATTTTTCTACTGTACCACTTTCTTGACTTAATTCCTGACCTCACAGAAACTAGACTGAAGTAAATTTGCAAGAAGCATTTTAAAGTAACTATCTTTAAACTATATTATACTAAAATTACTGTATTCACATAGAATCATAGAATAGTTAGTGCTGGAAAGGATCTTAAGATCGTCTAGTTCCAACCCCCCTGCCATGGGCAGGGAACACCTCCCACTAAACCATGCCACCCAAGGCTATGTCCAACCCGGCCTTGAACATCGCCAGCGATGGAACATTCACAACTTCCCTGGGCAACGCATTCCAGTGCCTCACCACCCTTACTATAACGAATTTCTTCCTCAGATCCATTGTAAACTTCCCATTTAAGTTTGAACCCGTTACCCCTTGATTAACAGTGATCATTTTCCATTAAAAAAATATGCCAACTTACTGAAGCATGATCTCCATTCTCTTCCTATACACGTCCATGTCTACTTTCTTTGAAATTTTATGGACAGCAGCTGAAAAGAAAAAGTCGGTTTACTTTCACAGACATTTGGTGGGAGCAGAAACTGGCTAACTTTTACTGCCTGGCTCCTAATTGACTTTCATGAAGAAGCAATCTAAAAACTACCTAAGAAATATACATATATTTAAACAATTTACAAAGAAAACGTATGAAAGATGGAAGAGTCAAGGAAATACAGAATTTTAAAACATATGCTCCCTGTAACTTACCACATTTGAAACCAGAAAACTTTGCAAGTCTGATTCTCACATTTTCATTCTCCTTTTTATCATTATGCTCATTACTTCTCACATTTCCTTTACTAAAAAGTGAAAATAATCTACTTTCATAATTTGGTTATAATCTCTCCATTTTCTTTATAAAGAAATACCACATCACAGAGGCTAGGGGCATGCAGAGAATACATGAAGTGAAACCAGACAGCAAATGTGATTAGTAATAGGCACAGATGTTCTTGGAATATGTTTCAGCATAGAGAGGTTGAAATAAAAATAATGATACTGTATTTAGACTTGATTTTGAAATCAACAGGTAGTTTAAATCAAGCCATTTTCATTTGAAGATAATTATTTAAGTATTTGCTCACTAAAGGAGTCAGAGGTCCATAGGAAGAGCTAATTGTGAAAATCACTGGGTTTTTCACTGATGGGTAAGGCTTTTGATCAAGACACGTTTTCCGCAGTCAGCTACCAGTTGCCATGTAAGAGTAGGCTTCAACAAATTAACAGATTAATTGCCTAGTGGAAATTCTGGTTTTAAGTAGCAAATCTTACTCCTTAAAAAGTTTCATAAGGAAGGGAAGTACAATAGGGGGATCACAATCAATTGCAAGGCACTATATCCCTCTAAGCTTGATATAAAAAAGTTAAGAAGCAATGCCTTAGTTAAATATGCATGTGCCAGACTTAGTACCTTTCTGTATTTTGGGATTTGACTGCACTTCCAGTATCACTGTTGTCACAGTGTCTGCATACATATCATTAGCAGGATTTGCCACCCACTGGAAGAGAAAAAAATAAGTAACAATATGAGACCGTTCTTTGGGCTGACTGAATAATGCAACATAAAACCAATGTAAAATTCATTGTGTTCTTCTATTTGCTTTCCTCTGAATTCTAGCTTCCAATGACTGCCATACATTTTACACCAAGTTATTAACTACTTTTAACTTGGTATATTCCAGTAACTTCCTGTGAAAAATTCAAGCTGTTGAACACTTCTGAACACGTTTGTGAAACAGTTATTAATAACAACTGTTGGAAAGGGGGAGAAAACACCATTTGACATTATTTCCAATTTCTACTTGCCACATAAAAAAATGGCCACCAAATCTGCCATTACACTCCTGAGTCACGGCAAAAAGGAAACCAGCACTGGCTAAATGCAACAACATGCATCAATACAGGACCATCACTCAAGGGGAATTTTGCCCTACCTTTCATTCTCCTTGGCATCCAACACAGGGCTAATTAAAACACTGAATTCTGCATAGTATTTATCTGATGATATTACTTTGCAGAAACTGGAGAACAGAATACTTCTCCCTCCCTCACCAATGCTCACCTCAAGGACTACCATGCCTGGCTCCTGGATCACAGTAATATTTTTGAAAACCTTCAGGGCTGGTTTTTGTTGAATTTCGATTTCTTCTACATCACCTAAAAAGTGACAACAAATGGCTAGCAAGAACAAAATCATACTGAAAGCAAACTAACTTTATCTGCACAAACCTCCAGATTATTTCAGAGTAAGGAGCTGTTATCACAACTGCTCAAAGCAGCTTACAAAATGGAACTGCATACTCCCTTCCCTCACCTGACAATAGTATTTGCTTTGTTCTGGATTGTTTGGGGGGTGTTTTAGTATGTAACACCAGACAGTTTACTTGTTCCGAATTCTCACATTTGACCAGCTTAGCACACTGATGTATGCACACCGATGAAAAACAGGACAAGCAAGAATCATAGAATCATAGAATAGTTAGGGTTGGAAAGGACCTTAAGATCATCTAGTTCCAACCCCCCTATGCTGCATCTGCAGAATTAACCAGCTCCTCTTAAACCCTTGAAGATTAATCCATTGCTAGCATAAGCACAGAGCTTAAACTGAAAGCATTTGTCTGCCATTTAGCTCTTGGGTTATGAGATGTGAACATCAGCTGAACACAGTTTTTTTCTCTTCCAGAGTGATATGAATTAGATTCGCATACTAGAGAAGAAAAAAAAAATCCTGAGCTTCCAGTCTGGGAAGAGATCCTGCAAAAGTCTATGTGCCATTAATGAACTAGGCCAGGAGCTGCCCCTGACCTTTCAGAAAGCTAGACAGCACCATTGGGCATCACGTTAGTGGCAGACTTAAATGGTTTCCAACTCGGAAAAAGCCAACCAGGTCAGATTCTTGCCTCTTGGGAAGGGACAGAAGAAGCTTTCTATCACAAAGGAGGATAGAGATCTTGTTTTTATGAATGGAATGGCATTCAATTAATTCTATTTTGGGGCTGCAGATAAAAGATCAATAAATAAATTTTACATGAGAATGGATATAGAACTCACTCTGTGGGCTGACAGGAGACAGAAACTGCCCTAAGATCTATACTGCTACATGCTTATGATTTTGTAATACAGTTACAATGGAATCACTCCAAAAGGATGTGTCCTACTCATGAACTGCATCAGTCAGAAGCTGCATAATCTAATGAAAATTGTGAAATACAAAATAAACTGTGGCACTTCAGTCACTGGCAAAGAAATTTCCACTGAGAAGACCTCTGAAGACTGGAAGTTCTTTTAAAAGTTGACCACTATAAATCACAACCATGTCTTTCCAAATACGCACCAGTAAGTTTTTGTAGCTGATAATAAAGTAGATTAAAAGGGCCCGTGTATGGAATGGCTTGTGTCTGTGTTACAGTGCTCATCGCCAAGTCTGTGTAATCTGAAAGAATTAAAAAGTACCTATTAAAAACTGTCCCTTTGAACTGACTTCCTAAAAAAAAAAACAAACCTGCTGCTATAGATCAATAGCGGCATCAAGACATTTAAGACACAGGACTGAAAAGGACAATTTGTAGTGAGGAGGGTGGAATGTCAATTGTAAGAGAAATAATGTATCTGTGGTTAAGAAACCAGTAGGAGCTTGTTATTTTATCATACCCATTAGAAAAAAAAAGAATATTCACTAACTTTCGGTTACCTACTGAGCACATCACTGTCTTTACTTACTGGAGAGGTCACATGGAGAAAGGATGTGATAGTTGAAATTTCTTTTAACTAGGATTCCAGAAATTCTCTGTCCTTGCTCCGGTTTCTTATCTGCTAAAGATCCCATCACCTAGAAGTGAAAACCACACAACAGTCAACAAGGCAAACTGAAGTATTCACAGCTCAAATGTAGCTATGGAGACAAAATACAGTTTTCTCAGAAAAGTCAAACATCACATAAAATTAACTCTGAAAATAAAAGGTCCTCGTACCCAACAGACATTCTGGGATTAACACAAGAAAAGGTTGGAAAAGTGAAGAGTGAAAAAAAGAGCCCAAACCCAAACCCCAAATACAGCACTAAATGCAGAACACTCACATACTTTTGAGTCCCTGGAAAACATACACAATCTGAAACCAATTAAAAATAGAGACTTGGAATAATAAGTCTGGTTTTTTTTATCCCAGAGGAAAATAATGCTGTACAGATAAGAAACTACTGATTTTATACCTTGGCAAGTTTTTCTCCTCTGAAGTTTAATGTTACAGCTTCAGTATTCCTAGGATTATGAACTTCTATGTGAACTTCATCATTATCCTCATATTCCCGGATCAATGCTGCTTTCAATCTGGCCATTTCATTCTGCTCACCGTGAACTAAAATCTATAGGAAGGAGAGTTTTCCTTTCAGCCAAAGTTATTTGTCCAACCAGACATGTTTAGTAAACAAATTATCCCCCAAAACTTGCCATTTTGTACCTCATCTTTATAAAAATGTCAATATATCAAATATGAGCTCAATTACATTACATAGCTTTATGCCATTGATATTGCTGCATTATCCAAAGGCCTAGATTTCACAACCCCGAGTATTAGTAGCAAAATACATGCAAATAAGCAGAGCGCAGAGATTCCATTTAATTTTTCATACACTTATACTATGAGACCAAAGCATTAACTTAAGTTCAACAATAGAAGTTAGTCAGCTTTACGTTTTTGTGTCTGCATGTAGCTAGCTATAAATAATATAAACATGCAATTCAGAGGATGTGTCACAGTTCAGCATTCTCTTTGCCAAGTTAAATCCTCTTTTCTTCCATGATTTGTTTTCCTTCTTATCTGCGCCTGTACACTGATTCTCCTCCAGTCTCAGTAACTTCAGATCCTAGTCCACATTTTCATGTTCTGGTCTTTCACACCTCCTGCTCCCTATGGTTTGCTCATGCTTTTCCCCTCAATTGCTACTTTTGTCTTTTGCTGCCTGCTGCATAACTTCAATTAATATTTTCTTGTTTATCTGAGGGCAAATTACAATGAATTATTCCAACACCAGTGCCCACAACTTGATGTGGCCCTGTACTGTATTTTATTTCTGCAAAACACTGGTATGGACCATATCAGTTTTTTGAAAGTCATCCCCAGATAATCCACATGCGCACAGTCAAAACCAAGTTCATCTTTACTTTGGTAAGGTAACACGATAAAAAACAGCTAAAATTTCCACCTTTTGTTACTAAAGGCATAGGGATGCTGGCTACTGCTAGGTACCAGGATGCCTTGATGATGACGGCTTGACTTCACATCTTGATGACACAAGCCTGTGAAGTGGTTTGATGAATCCCACTCTGGAGAAATGGGCAGCATGTATACTAACCACATGTGGAGGTTTCAGGGCCCGGATAAATTCACTGGTTTGTTGATAATCTGTGTGAGCAGAGAAAGAAATGTAGTCCACAGACATCTTCAGTGGCAGTTTTTGCCCTGACATAGTTGTAATCTCTTCAGGTTCAGACATGATGTGCTAGAAGAAAAGAGCACTTTAAATAAGACACCATGTAACAAATGCTTTACATTTCCAAACCAAATGAAATAATATTGGCAGTGAGGTTAAAGGTGAAGAATTTCTCTCAAATTTCACAAAACACAAATGAAAAAAGCAATGCACAATGCATATCACTTCATCTTTTGCATCCTCAGATGGAAACTCCTCAGATCCTGCAAATCTTGGAGGTTGTTCTTTCTTCCAGACACATCTTTCTCAAATTTACATTAAAATGGTAGTAAGTGTGTGACTTCTAAGGCAAAACTAGATGCTCTATGCTGTCAGCTGCTGGAATTTGGAAGGATTTAATTCTCTACAACTGGACAGCAGCACAACATGCGCAAGGCAGTCTGATCTCTGACACTTAAATAGCATTAGATTTAGTATCTGTTCCTCCAGAACTGGGTTTATGGTTCCTCTCTCAAAAAGTTAAACGGTGGAAGGGTCTGAAGATGGAGAAAAGTATCAATCATTCTTTATCATGACAAGGTAACGGCTCCTAGAAAAGATTATTCTCTCTAACATCACTAGAAATGGCCATATGCCAACTTCCTGTACTTTTCATCAGTATTAGCTAAAAGCAACTGGTTTTAACACATAATTAAGTGCACCTGACAACAATCTTCTCAGTAAATTCAAATAAAGACACTTGCCATTGGCAAATTCTTTTTAAACATGCCACGAATACTTCTACCTATTAAGTCATGATGTATTAGCAACTCACCTTAGCAAGTGTTCCTTCAACACAGTACCCTGCTATAATTACTCCATTTCTCTTATCCGTGCACCAGCTTTCAAACAACTCTCTGGATAAGCCACTCTGCATCATACCTGGGGATGCCATCACAACACTTGGACCAATATCATCAAAATGATCCATACTCTAAATGGACAAACAGCAAGAATATCAGATACTGCAACTTAATCACACAAAGGACAGCCTAACTGCACCCTTGAATGAGGTACAAGTAGAGCCCTACATTCATCAATTATACCCCATCCTCATAAATGGTGCCCTTTGCAGGAGAGTTCCTCCTGTTGATGCCTATAAGGAGCAAACTGCAAGCACAGGGATCTACAGTGGAAGAAAAGCTGGGGTATAAGTTCCCCTCAACAAGCCGTCTGAACACCGGGATAGCAGATAACTCAATTATAGACCCGTACCTAATCAACCTACTAGGACAGTCAACATGCAAACTGTTCAGCAACTACTGTGAAGGTGGTGAGGCACTGGAACAGGTTGCCCAAAGAAATGGTTAATCCTCCATCCTTGGCAGTGTTCAAGGCCAGGCTGGCCAGAGCCTTCCCATGGCAGGAGGGTTGGAACTGGATGATCTGGAGGTCCTTCCCAACCCAAACCATTCTATGATTCTGTGAATTTTTCTGCCACCCTTCCTTTTTTGTAAGACAAACTTAAGTCAAGCTTACCTTCAGATTACTAATATGCTTGAAAACAAATGGATTGTTGATGTTAATTTGCTTGCGGATCTTGTCATTCATGGCATTGACATATGTCTGATAAACTGCCATACACTTCTTTGCCAAGGAGGAGGCATAGTATATAGGGATATCATGGAGTTCAGGATGATTCTGCCAGTATTCATCTACAAAAACACAGAAACATTGAAGAAAAACAAACAAAACCACCCAACTAAAAGCCCCACACAACCCTGCCCACAGCATTGTCTCCAAAGTGCATGCTTCTCATAAATGCTAATGCTTCTTGTGAAACAAATTTAGCACTGCAGGTTTTCATTTTTATTATGGAAAGTCACAATCATAGGCTTTATTATTTTTATCCGCTTTCCTTAAGAAGAAAAAGCAATCACCAACTACAAATGGCTATAACTAGTGCAAACAAGCAGGCAAACAAACAAGAAAAAGATGAATTTCAGATGTTTTTGGCAGGTCAAATTCAATCAATTACCAACTTCAGCTACAGAGTATAAAGCATACAAGATATTACACAGAAATAAATCTACATTTATAACACTGCAAGCTTTACCACACCTCTGCAGTAAAATTGAACCATCTCTGTCAAATATCAATTATGCATCTAACAGCTAGGGACATCTGTGCGTAGATACGTTGAGAATTCACCGCATCACAGTTGTGTAGAACAAACCCAGGGAGTTCAAGTCTTGAAGGGATCACCCAGTTATCATTTATGGCTTCCTATATACCACCAACAGTTATATTTTACAAGCTTAACTGAAACAAAAAAAAGAAAGCCTCCACTGACCACAATTTAACATTGATGACAGTAGTCATCACCTTTACCCAATACAAAGAAGAGATCTGAATGCATCTGTGGAAACATAATTGTTTTCCCACTTGGATACAGTTCTGCATAAGTGAGGAACAATCATCCAAAGAAAAAGGTACACTCTTGTGTATTTAAAATTATTTGGCTTTAACCTGGCATTTTTGATATGCAGCCAAAGATTTTCAGAACATGTCAGAGAGGCTCACTGCCATCACGATGTTAATAAACTCAAGCACAAGATGGCCACAGTCAATAGAAGATAACCAACAGCAGGACTCAGAGTGACATGAAAGGAGTAGACATCATCACAATTATCTATATGGTAACACAGCATTTTATTTTTTATCATACACTTACAGAAAGAAGAAAAACCATGGAAACCTGTGGGCTCAATTGTGTAGACACAAGAGATGCAATCGCATTCTCTACCTAATAAAGCACCCAACTGAATGTCTAGCTTTACCAGAGGTATTTTCAAACTTTAGAAACTCAACTTTAATACTACACACAGCAAGGAGATGCAAACAAAAGACAAACTGATGGCTACACAAGATTTAAAATGTTTCGGTTCTATCTCGTCTACAAAATAAAAACCCCTCAGCCAATGATAAGTAGCAAATAATCCCACAACACTGAATACTATCCTGTGCCTAGATCGAAATTGCTTATTAACATTTCAATAGACCAGTAACACATTTTGAAAACAACTTAGCTTCTAATATTGAGCTAAAATGAAACAGTGAGAAGAATGTCACATTTCTTCAGTAACACTTTCGATTCAATACCCTTAAAAATAAATGTTTCAATTTTGAGATAATTATCTTTTGGTCTTGCCAGCATTTGCAGGAGCAAAAAGAGACTGAAAAAGCACGTGATGTAGTACAAACTCAATGTGCTAAAAAGAAGCAAAGAAGCCTGGAAATAACTACTTAAAAACTGGTTTACCTGAAGTACCTTGTCACAATTACCTATATATTTTATGCAAAGTGGCTTGTTGTGATCATGTGTAATTACCCCTTCCCTTCCATTTTGCTCTTCTTAACAATGCCTAATTTGCTTTCACATTATCACTAGGACTTAAGTGTCTGCATGTTCTCAACTTTTCCTATAGACTTCTCAATATAAGCTTGTGAATTAAAGAGCAAAGATTGTGAAGCTCTGGAGCAGAGTACACTTTTTTTAGCAGTGCAGTTTAAATATGACAGTTGCTGTGATTGCTCACTTTTCAAGCTGCAATATTAGGCTCTATTTGCTAAAATCCTGGTTCAACAAGATTCGAGTCAAGCACATATTCCCCTTTCCAGGTAAAGAAAGGGTACGTCATTACGCTTTCCTTTCTAGGCTTCCATCCTGCCCCATAAAGCAGAACTGCTTTGAATGGTTTATCGACTTTTGGCACTTGGACAAACATGCATTATGCATTCACAGGTAATTAACACTGGAAAATGGCTAAAGAGTTGTTTAAACATTCTCATTTAACTCTCTATGCCTTTTATTAAGAGGAGCTGGAAAGGTACATACCTAAAATTAAAAGTAGCTCTTGAGCTCGACCCAGGGCAAACACAGGAATAAGACCTCTACCTCCTCTATTGACAATGTCGTGAACAGTGTTACAGAATCTTGCCTCTCGCTCTTCTCTTTTTTCATGAATGTGAGTACCATACGTGGATTCCTGTGTATACAGAAATTAAATATTAAATATACTGATACACAGAGACTGATTCTCAATCTTCTCCTCGGAATCCAACAAGAAAATACAGAAAAATATACTGGTGTTAATATGGTGGGGGGAGGAAGGAGAACAGTGAGGTGAAGAGAAAAATCAAAACCACTCCCAAATTCCCAAAACCACCTCGACCAAGTTAAATAACCAAAATTTTCCCTCTTGCAAACCCCTCCCAGCTGGTTGGAAAGACACAGCCTGGTAGGAAAACAAACAATTAAAGCTATTAATTCTGATGCGACTTGTAAGAGGTTTCAAATTTAACATACATACTTTCCTAGATGGCAGTGATGCCATTGCTTTGATGAAGGGGTTATCACATTAATATGCTCACTAGTATACCACAGTTTAGAAGTACCTAGCCTAAAATATGGGAATTACACAAAATACAAGATTTTGATGTGATTCAAAATGAAATCAGCCGTTACAGATAGCAATTAGAAGGGACACAATAAACAAAATCAGGGTTAGGATCTACTAAAGACATCTAGCTACACTGGAGTTTGTACAACACCTCTAGCAAACACAAGTCGAAAATGAATAAATCTCCTATCTTGAAAAAGTTTGTCTAAAGGCTCAAGGAACTTTATCAGACAAATTATAAAATGAAAATTAGACTTTTAATACAGTGAAAAGAAATGTTGGAGTGTTCTGAACACCCAAGCATTTGGATATTTAATGCAAGCCATGAACTACCACTAAATCTCCACTGTCTCTCATTAAGTAATATCCCTATATATATTTCATTACTAATTAAGGAGGTAATGCTGTAAAACTTACAATTATAAGAATATCAGGTTTAATATTGGGAATCTCAGCTGCCATCAGGTGTCTGTCTTCCTGTCTTGAGAAATCACCTGTATATAAAAGCTATTGGAGACAAAGAGAAGCAATTACTCTGATTACAGGTTCTACCAGGTCAGTGGTCTTTAAAAAGCTGTTGTATAGGAGTGACATTTTTTAAGTAAAGATGAGTTTAAGGAATTTATCATAAAAAGGTCAGGTGTACTTTTAATTAAAGACTCTTCTGATGTGGGCAGTGCTTACAATATTACATCAATAGTGGTACAATACAGATATTTTAGCCACAGTAAGCAAAACATTTCTTATTTTAAGCAGTAGAATAACTCCAACAGAACTAGGTAAACTATTACTAAGATTTTATTTATTGTTTGAGGTATAAAGGTGCCATTTCCAACATTTTGCACCCCTGCACTGATCAATAAGAAGTAAAAACTGATGTAACAAAGTACAGCAGGTCCTAAGAGGAAGTAAGAAGTAGATAAAACTACTTTTATATATCAGAATGCACATACAGTGAATAATACAATAAAATGACTTATTAAAAATTCTTCTAAGATTTTCTTATACTAAAAAAACCCCAAGCTGTAATTAGCAGAATTTCTAAATGGAATGATCATGTTCCCCGTTACTCCAGTAATTTGTAACTGTAAGCAATTTTTAATAGATTCTTGACTGCAGCTTGGAATGCAGCTCTCTCTGCCCAAAGGGATGGTTTCAAAAGTAAACAGTTTTCACTAAACAATCATTCCACTGATTAAAATGTGAATAGCAAAACATATAGTCAGCAACAGCAGACAGCTGGTCTACAGGCAACCTACTATCACATTCCTCATTTGCTTCACAGGGAATTAGAGAAAAGAATGGAATTCTATTTCTATACTTTTTCTTAAACTTCTAAAATTCTCAATCATCATTAACCATGAACAAAGTCCCTCTAGACACAAGCCTCAGCACCACCAAAATCTCTTTTCCCTCTTCAAGGTTGTATGAAACTCTTCTTCGGCAGTGATTATCCTACTGAACTCCAATTCATGAGAGTAGCTTCAAGTATCTGGGTTGACGCAGTGCTGCCTGTGATTACACAACAACTTATTTAATCTCTCTGTGCTTAAAAATTAATAATTATCTTGTTTCTATAGGTACTTGAGCATAGGAGTGTTATGAGAAAAATATAACTCTCATACTTCGACAAATGCCATTTAAGCACTCAAGGCAGGGACATGGTAAATCAGAATTACAAAGCCATTTATCTGTTCATAGATTTTACTAAAATGCAGCCTCCATAAGGATGCCTCAGCTATCAGCTGCCTCTGAGTGGAGTAACAGAAAAACTGTCAATTTTCTGGTTCCAAATTTGAGTCATAAGTCACTCTTATAAAATCCAAACCTCCTACCCTGGTTCCATACATGTTTCACTCACTAGTTCTCATCAATGAGAAAATACATGCCCTAAGTCAAGGGCTCCCACCCTGCCTGGAGTCCAAGTCTATTTGGCATCTCCAGCCACAGTAGTAGGGCTTAACAGACAAAAAGAAATAACTAACAACCACCTTAGACTTCAGGCTTGATTTCAACTTTATAATAAAAACAAAGTACCTTCACACCAGCTATTTCAATCATAAACATGGCTGCTCCCAGGACGTGGCCTGCATGGTAACACCAGAATTTGATTCCTGCCACCTCTTTCACTTCATGGAAGTTGATGGTCTCAATCTTGTCCATGCTTTCTTCAAGGTCTGTTTCAGTATATAGCATGTCATCCGCTGATATATTACTGGATATAAGTGAAATGGCTAAATATCAGCTCATCTTACCACCTTAGATCATGCAACATTTGGAGAAAGACTTCCTGGGTAGTTCCCCACCGACAGTAAGACTTTCATTCAGTAATGCTATGTCTCCTGTGTTAGGAATAAAGTCCAGGTACTCTAATATAGTTTACCTAAATAGAGTTAAAGCATCTTTCTTTTGAAAGGCCATGCTTTCAAAATGGTCTTTGCAGTTCAGGATCTGCTCTGTACTTGTCTGAAAGTACCAACAGATTCACAACTCTGGACAGAGATCTGCCACTTGTTATCATGTAACAGCCTTCAAAAACCAAACTAAACCACACTTCTCCCATTGGCCCAAAACAAACAAAAGAGGACTGCTTATCAGGCTTCTAACCCAAGCTAGAATCTGCTGAGTTGAGATATGCTCAGGATCACTGCATTCACATAGAAAAGATATGTCAAGGCATCTAAGAGAAGGGGAAAAACACAGAAAAGAAGAAAAAAAGAGAAACCCAAACCAACCACTTCTACAAAGCTTAAAAAAAATAGATATTAAAAAGCGTGAGAACAGCAGTGTCTTCAGAGAGACAGATGAGGGGAAAAAAAGGAAACTATTGAATGTCCAAATACAGCAAATGAAAAGAATGAGAGAAAAGAAGGAAAGATTTTAATTTTTTTTATCAATAGGCAATTACTTGAGAGTCACATTATCCTTGAGGCAGTAAAATGATTCATTAATTCAAATCTAGTTATCGTGTTCTACTTGTGGCAACATCCAGGTTCATCCAACCACCTCTCGTGGCTTCATCTTTAGTTTCCTGTTGAATCTATAGGTGAAGTAATTCCTGAGTTAAAGAGACAACCCACAGCTCAACTTACCTGACTTTGACATAGTCTGAGAGAAGCCATCTGTAAATAGCTTTTGTGGCATGAGTCATAAACGTCCTTCCTTTAAAACTTGTTTTCTGTAAAAACCATGGTAAAGCCCCACAATGATCTAAATGGAAACTTAAAATAGACATACAAATTCAGTTAATACATTAGCATCACACAACACTAATACATGTCATATAATTCACTACTATGCTGGGTTAACATGGCATAATGAAAACCCAGCAGAATTCTCAACTCTGCTGTTAACTATGCTGCTCTACATTCTGTACACCAGTGACTAGATGTGCAGACAAGAAGACCTAAGAGTAATAGAGGAAATCCTCTATTAATGGCAACGCTTTACCCAAATAATTTCAGAATTAACCTTTCTGTAATCTACATATAAATTTAGAGGGAGAAAACCAAGAGGAACCAGGAACATTATAAATGTCAGATATAAGACAGCTAACAAATGCAATCTTAAGTGTGCATGTTGGATGCTATGGATTAAAATGCTAACTACTAAACCAAAATTATTTGGCTACACTTTAAGTTTGACCTATTTTAAGGAAGCACTTTAGAAATAGAAGTCAAACAAGCACATACCACAAAAGCTCAGGATTTTATAGAGACCTTGTTATGACTGGTTAAATCATTCAGAAAAGCTCTGCTTGTCTCTCAGCTACACAGCAATATTTAAACCACATTCAAACCTTGCCTAAGTGTTCAAGAACCTTCTTCATTCAAAGCCAATGGAGCAAAAAGCACAAACCAATACTTTTCAGCAGTCTTCACGCAGAAAACTCCTAGAAGCTGTCACAATGCTGTTAAAACAGGCCAGGTCATGAGAGACATAACAGCGAGCTCAGAGGAGAGTTCTAACGTCAAGAACTGAACATCTTCAATCTAAAGAAAGTTGGAAACTAAAATTTTGCCATGCCATTACCATTTATATGACACCTCTTTTCAGCCCCTCAGTGAACACAGCTCCAACCACAACCTCAGTTATTTGATCTTTCAGGTGCAACTTACTGACTAATTAGGAGGAGATCAATCTCAGCGGGATCTATCAAATCAATGTAAGGAAGAGCATCCATTCCTTCCAGTCCAGGATGGATTCCACAATCAAGCTAAAAAATGAAAGAAAGTTAAAACTTTTAACAGAACATGAAAGAAACTCTCTTCCAGTTTGGTCTAAAATATAGTTCCTAGTGACTTTACCATCATGTAAAAAATATTTTTTCCTTAAACATGGCTTTTAGCACCGGATTTCACATCTTGGGCTTCTGTGTAAATGACTCATCTCCAATGGGAAACTGAAAACTTCTCAAAACATCCTGTCCTTGATTACAATTTAGCACCTATGCAAGCCTTCACTCACACTTCATCAATGCCTGAATACTGATAACAATAGTCAGAATGTCCAAGTTATTCCAGCCACCACCTGAGAAGACAGCTAGTTAAGGGGAAGACAACAGTAATGTCTTTATATGTGACTGTTTACACATAGCTGTTGGTAAACATTAGCCTCAGGTTCCACTGAAGCCTAAAATGTGCACATTTTTTGTGTTATTTTTTTCACAATGAGAGCAATCAGCCATTGGAATAATCTCCCCAGGGAAATAATGGATTCCCCAACATTGGACACTTTAAAGACTCAGGTAGACAGGGTGCTAGTACATGTAGTCTAGGTCACGCTTTGCCTAGAAAGGTTGCACTAGGTGATCCCCGAAGTCCCTTCCAACCTGGTATTCTGCGATTTAGAACCCATACTTTAGACATACACATGCTGTTTGGGAATATGGAGTTATTTTACAGGACAGCCTCTCTAATGCCTCCTGTTATACGTTACGTTGTTCCAGAAAGCTGTAAAACCTGCCTCTTCTAGCACAGTGACTGACTTCAGTGTGGGGGCTGAATTTATCCCTTAATAACTTTTTGTGATCTGAAGTACCATAATGAGAGGGCACACAAACACATTTATACAATAATTACCATTATTTTTCTTCCTTTAAACTCCAGAATAATGCATGACCTTCCCACTTCTTGGCCAGCACCTCTGTAAAAAGATATCAAAGTAATCAAAAGTAAACCAACCCACACCATATGGATGCAACTGTATACTGGATGCCTTCACTGGGATTAATTTTCTGTGTAGAAATAACAACCTTTTAAGCTCAAACACTTAAAGTAACAGAACAGTTATATTTACCTCAATGGAAATGAAACCCTATGCAGGAGAAATAAAAAGAATGGTTGGGGAAATTATTTTGGTCTATCTTTTATTGCATACCTGCACACTCGAGTCTCAAAATACTGAGATGTATAAGGAATGGGAAGCTTACTGAACAAATTATGTTGAAGTGAATAAGCTTTAAGTAGCATCTTAAAGTTATCCAGAAGAAAAATCTTGTGGTGCTACTGTAAATACCTGCAAATTGCACTGGCATCCTCACCAGAGAAAATCAAATCAACTTAAGGTACTACAAGACCCACAGTGCTGTCAAAGTGCAGAGGTAAAGGAGAAGCCATGATCCTTCCAGCAGAGCATGACGGCTCTCCCAGGGACAGCAATGACGGGGAAAGAAAGTGGGAGACAGCCCGGGATTTCAACGTCTCAAACACCGTTTCTCCCAGGCAGCCCAGGCCACGATCCGGCCTCAACGGTCGCGATGACACAACGAGGGCCCATAATCCCTGGCCGGTAGCAGCCCCGGCGGGTCCAGCCCCGGCGTCCCCACGACACCCCCTGTCCAAGCCGCAGCCGCAGCCCAAGATCAAGATCAAGCCCCAAGCCCCAAGCCCCAAGCCCAACGCGCCGGTCCCGCCACCGCACCCGCCCCGGACGCTCACAGGGGCCGGATGAGCAGCTGATCGCTCTCCTCCGCCGGGATCAGCGCCTCAGCTTTCCGCTTGACAGACATGGTCCCGCCAACCCCGGCAGCGGCCCACACCAAACCCTACGCCCTCCCGCCCGCCTTCCGCTTCCTCTCGCTTTCCTCTTCCGGCCCTCCGCGCCTTGCGCGCATGCGCGGTTGCGAGACCCGGAAGTGGGAGGGCGAGTGCGGAGTGCGGGCTGAGGTGAGGGAGGTATGAGGTACGGGTGGTTTCGGGGGCCGAGGTCCCGGTAGCGGCGCCTCCCGGGAAGCGGAAGGTCCGGGGAAGAGGGTGGGGACGAGCGGGAAATGGGCGTTCGGTGCTGCCCGCTGTGGCAGGGGCCGCCCTCGTTCTTGCCTTCCCCCGGCGGTGGCGCCGGGAGCTCTGCCTCTTGCCTGTCTGTGGGAAACGGGTTTGTCCTTTCGTCATTTGTCAGGTTATCACCTGGGGCTGCAGGGAGAAGATAAGCAAAAGGCGGGTGCGGTGCAGAGCTGAGCCGGAGCAGGACTCGATGCTCCCCGCACCGGATGCGTGTGCTGAGCAAGGAGCTGCTAAGAGCTCCTTCATCAGCTAATGTATTAAAAGGGCTCGCGGAGTTGTGCCATCCTCGGAAGCCGCACGCAGACTCGGGAGATGTGCCTGTGCTGCTCTGCTGAAGGGGCTGCTTCATCTGTGCTGCGAACTTGAAGGAGCCCAGGGGACGTGGCTGTGCTGGGTACCCAGGCTCCTCGCTGCGTGGCTTTTGGTCTGCCAGGGACCGAGTGTTTAATGGCAAACACAGCAGCAGGCTGGGGGCTGGCATCCTGCACTGTGTCTCGGATCTCAGCTTCACCTTGTGTGGCTTCCATATTTACAGCCGTGTGAACAGTGCTCAGGCTGTGTTCCTCCTGTGTGCGCTTTCTTCCACCTGCTCAGACTTTCTGAAAGCTTTGTAATTGCAGTATTCTTCTCTGAAGCTGGGAAATAGGGTTTCAGCACTCCCAGATGGGAAATCAGTGTCCTGCCTCTTGGCACTGTCCAGCCAAATGTTGTGTGAAGCAATTGAAGTAGTTAGATACAGGGAAAATGCTTTGGGAATACTCTCAGAACTCCCTGTCACTCTGTTCTGAGGCAGTAAAGGTAACATGCTACTTGCTTGAATTTTCAGGAACATGTTAAGTAGTAATGGCTGCTCCTAGAAGTGTTACAGTCAGCAGTTCTTCAGAATTAGGGTTGTTTGGTTTGTTGGCTTTGTTTTTAATGGGAGTGTAATCTTTGGAGCATGGGATGCACTTTGTAGGGCACTTTGTGGTTACAAATAAAAATCATCTCATGGTTTTAGGTGGGACTATCAGTTTTAAATTTTGTCTTGTTTCTAAATATGTGTTTGTGTGCATTTGAAACTGACATGCGCCACAGTCTGTAGTATCAGGAGCAGCAATCTTTGATGGATCAAGACAGGGATATTTTAGCAGAGAGCTGGAGAGACTTTCACAGTCATACATGAACAGCAGCAGAACATTCCTACCTCCATCCTCAGAGTTCTTTACAAGCTTCCTGTTTCTGCCCACTGTGGACACAGTCACTCTGGTGTTTGCCAGGAACTCTTTCCTCGATGCTGTGACAACTTTATTTTTCCTTCCTAGATCTTCCTTGATCCAATTATGAAAAAATGTTCAGAAAAGGAAAAAAACGGCACAGCAGCAGCAGCTCTCAGAGCAGTGAGATCAGCACTAAGAGCAAGGTAAGCTGAATGTGGTATACTCTGCTATGGAAGCACTTCTTATGACGGTTCAGTGCTTCGCTGGTCCAGACAGGGAGAACTCGCTACTTCCACTATTCCTCAGATTGTGTTAGGAGAGTTAAAACCTCCTGTCCATTACAAAGCCCTTGTATTCAGAGATGAATGCTGGAAGGCCCACAGACACAGGAGTTTCTAGCAGCACATAGTAAGGTTTGGAGGAAAAAGTTCTGTAGTGATAAATATTGTCTTTAAGAAGGTGCCTGGTGCTAGGTATGAAGAATGAGTTTGTTCTACACTACTAGTTGGTTACTCGGTATCTCTAAAAAGTATTCTTCTTTTTTGAATAATCTGTCCATTTTGTCTGATAGGTTTTGGAATGATCAGTTGAATATTCTGGATTTTCCAAGGTGCCGTTTCACTTCCCTTGCACTGCTATGTTATTTCAAGCATTGGTGACAAGTATGTAGTTGTCAATTCCTTCAAGTTAAGATGCAGTACCAGAAAAGTCTGGACATAACCTGAAGGTTCATTTTCTCTTTTTATTTCCTTCTCTTTTCAAAATACATGTGGACTTCTGAAGTTTTCCTGATGAATTTGTATCAGTCTTGATTTACATTAAGGCAGAAGGATACGTGCAGGAGAAAAATAGGTGTTTTTTTCTCCCCATTTTGCAGTGCTACTTAAGTAACTAGACCATGAACACTAGCTTATAAAGAGTTGAGGCAGGTATCTAACACCAAATATTAATATGTTCTTAGTAACTTTCTGATGATATTAATGTTTTTTCTTAAGTCTGTAGATTCCAGTCTTGGGGGACTTTCCAGGTCTAGTACTGTGGCTAGTCTAGATACAGACTCCACAAAAAGTTCAGGTATGTAATCAGAGTTTGAGCAGATACGTATGGAGCAGGATTGATTTTATGTGTGCTTGTATAAAAGAGCAGAGAAAAAGGAAAAGGCTAAAATATGCATTTTTAGTAATTGTGAGTGGATCTGTTAGCCTGTTGACTAATGTGTGCATAGCTCTAGGCTTTTAAAGTATTAGTAATGATTCATATAGGATTAAGTCACTTTTTCAGGTAAAGAGCCTGAGTTAAGAACAACTTACTTGCATTACTAGTCTGTTAACACAGGATAAATCTGGTACAACTTTTTGGAAGCTGTGTTTCCTGCTTTTAAAAGTTTACATTTGGACTAAAATAATGGAAGTAAGACTTGATTTTACTGGTTCTTGCTCACCAGATGTCCTGGTTTCTTCCTAGTAGCTGGTACCACATCAGATCACAGTGCATCACTGTTGGACAGAGCAGTTAATTTAAAACAAATGACAGTGAACATTAGAACCAGCTTCTATGTTTTCTGATTCAAGGTTGTTAACTCCAATTTGAATGAGTATAAACAGTGCTGAATCATGGATCCGTATGCATCAATTGACTTTACCATGGGCCAGGACAGTTCATTTGGAGAGTTAACATACTGGGGGGGGGGGTTAAGTATTTGATAAAAGTCTGCAAAAATTATGGAATTTACTAAATTAGCCCTGTTAATACCCATTAGTATAGCATTGCTGTTCTGTAATTCTTCAGAATTGCTTTGCTTTATTTTGTTGCAGGACAAAGCAATAGTAATTCTGATACATGTGCAGAATTCAGAGTTAAATATGTTGGTGCCATTGAAAAACTGAAATATAATGAGAGCAAAAGTCTTGAGGGGCCATTGGACTTGATAAATTACATAGACGTTGCACAGGTAAGTGGGTTACAAAAGACAATATCAATAGTGTCAAAATATCTTAAGCTCGGGTGTATTTCTTTCACATTATCATGTGATGTGACATCTTTCTTTGTAAATTTTAGGCTTACTACAGTAAAGCAGCTTACTTCAGAAAACATTAAGCTGTCAATCTCAAAAGCTGCCCCACTCAATTCCATCTTAGTGATTAGAGACGATGCACCCAGAGGGCTGTTCTGAAGAAGCAGGCTCAAAGCAAAGGCCCTTCCATAAGTCATTACTGAACAAGTATCCCAACTGGAAGTTGCTATGCTATGTTCAGCACCATTAGGACTAGTATCCAGGAAAGAATTATCTCCTCCAGATGCCCTCGGTACTGCAGAAGTTTTCCTGTAGAAGAAAAAGTCATTTTTGCTTACAATCACTTATGGACCTGTGACCAAAGAACCTGAACTTAGGTCATCCTTGCCAAACTGTGGTTGTTTGTATTTATTTTTGTACTCAAAGCCATAACTGGTTGTTCTTACTGGATAGCTGATCATTTTTATCTCTAAAATCACAGAATATCTGTTTGTCTTGCAGCAACTTGACATTTCAAGTATCTGAATATATGCTGAAAAATATTTTTAAAGCCACATAGCAATACTGCTGTCAGTGTGGAACATAGATCACCCAACACAGCATGATAGAGAATGCATTATTTTTTCACCCCATCACATTTGACCACAGGGCCAAACTTCCCCCTGAGCTTATCTGATAAATTCCTTTCCAGAATCATGGACTATTTAGAACACAATAGTTTCAGTTGGAAGGGACTCACAATGATCATCTGGTCCAGCAGCCTGACCACCTCAGCACTGACTAGAAGTTAAAGCATGTTAAGGGCAAATGTCTTTTAAATAGTGACCAGCCTTGGGGCCTTGACCACCTTTCTAGGAAGCCTATTCCAGTGCTTGACCACCCTCTCAGTAAAGAGATGTTTCCTCATGCCAAGTCAAAATCTCTCCTGAATATATTTCACGTAAGGTTAAGAGATTGGATGAGTGAAGAGTGGCAGGCAGGCTCCCCACAGCAAGATAGGAGCAGGGTTAGTGATACTGATATTGATGATTTGACTGATGGACACATAAACACATTTTCTGTTACGTCTCTTCATTGTTCATGTTATTCTGTCTGCACTAAAGGCTTTTGTTTGTTTCCCTCCAAAGCAAGATGGAAAGTTACCTTTTGTTCCAGGTGAAGAGGAGTTTATTATGGGAGTTTCCAAATATGGCATTAAAGTTTCAACATCTGATCAATATGTAAGTGATTCACAACAAACTGTCTTTTTGGTGAGAGATGAGAAGTGCTTTGATTTATTTCTGTGATAGGTCATCTATTTAAGCAAACAAACAAGTCCTCATAGCAGCAGTGCATCATATCAGTTCTCCTCAGAGCTCTGTATTTTCCTGGTTGGATTTATGACAAAGATACATTCCTTTTGAGGTAGAACACCAGACATAAGGCAAGCAAGGCTTTATGCTCTTTGGGCACATCATCCTTTCGCTGTTACTGTCCTGCTATTCTCTCGCATGGGAAAGTAGCACAACTGTGGTGTCCCAGACCAGAGGATCCTCTGCCTGTTAGGAATGGAACTCCTGTTGGTGTTAGTGTGAAGAGGAAAAAACAAAGGATTTTTTTTTTTTTTATCCAAAAAATACCCGAGTTTTCCTCTTTAAAGTTCCAGTCTTGCACTCTTAATCCGAGAGTGTGAGTTCACTCCAGCATTAAAGCCTCATGATTCTACTTTATTGATCAAGCCTATGTTTTGTTTGCATCATTTCCTGCATGTAGTTTATTTTCCTTTAGCACACTTCAAGTAGCTTTTTGGTTAAAAATAAAAATCTAGTCTTTTCCCCAGGGCCCTCCAGTTGATTCTGTGTAGCTTTGTATTGCAGCCATGTGGTTTCCTTCTGATTGTCCTCAAGAGCCCTAGATACCATAAATACTTGACCTTATGAAGTCATAACCCATCAACAAGCCAACAATGCCTGCTCATAAAGGCCTTGAGTATGAGGAAGGTGAATAGCACTGCTCAGTTGCTGAATACTCTGAAGCAAAATGTTTCCTTTGGTCCCTTAAGAAAACAGAACACTTATTTCTAATGCCTGGTAGGAAAAGTAGTAATTGTTCCTCAAACTTGGAATACTTTAGGGTTCTGTTTTAGCTGCCCTCCCAAATTCTTAATTCTCATCAAGAACATAGGTAGTGCTATTATTTAAATTCATTTTCACTCCAATAAAGATCAAATGAGTAATTTTAAAACTTTATATCCATCATTCTTCCATCTTCAAGCTACATGCATGCCCAAGCTGATAAAGCCACCTGTGATTAAGCTAGCTTGCACTGGCATTTTACTGCGTTGCACACTGTTTCCCAAATTCTGAGAGAATTAACTGCAGGACACAATATTTTTCCTCATGTATTTCAGCTGACATTTGGGAAATTATTTCATTAGTGACTGAAATATGTAGAGATATGCAATTCACTGATCTGTATTGTTTGTGGATGCAACCATTAGAAACCAAAGGCAAAGCGTTTATAGAAGTCACACTGAGGTTTTGGCCTTCTTGTCATTCTGTTTGTATTTGTATATTATAGGTATGTATGCACATGTAGGGCACAGTTTGTCCATCTACCACCTCATACCTGTATCAGCTGCAGATTCCCTCATAGCCAAATAGTGGAAGGAAAGAAGAAAATGGATTTACAGGGAGATTGTGTCCTTTAAAGAATTCTTTCTCTTCTGGTGATAATCCACACCCACATTAACACTGTAGTAAGTTCCAAGCAAGTAACTAAAAAGTTACACCTGATTTGGAGGGAAAATTTGGCATCTTTAACAGGAAGACTGGAGGGTTGCTCCAGTAAATTACCCACTGGCTTCAGTTGTCCTCAGCATGGTGTGACAGTTGGTATTGTGAGTGACTGCAGGGGAACATCAAGAATGGAGATGTTTTTCAGCAAGGCGATCTTAGAAGCACTGATAAGAGGGCTCTTTTCAAGGGTTACATAGCAGGCATGAAGATCACTGTCCATTTTTACAGTCTGTATCAGAGCGGATGTTTCTTTAGACCCTTTGGCTACTGATAGGGACAAGGTGTTTGATGCCATCAAAGAGCTGTCTTGTAGTTGTAAGACCCTGGAGGTGGTATGACTGGAATAAACCAAATGAGTATTACCAGTTGAGGAGATGGCTTGAGAAGAAAGGCTTTGCATGTGACAGGTCTGCAGAGACCTTGCACATAAACCCATCTTTTCTTGGAATGGTCAAGATTAGAACTGTTAGGGCTGTGATGAAACCCTGCAGCTGTATCAGAGAGGTCTCCCAGATGAGATATCTGCAAGAGCCAGGGCCCATGCTGTGGCTCGGGCCACCCCACTCTCCCAAAGCAACAAACCTTGTCTCTGGTAACCTTGCCAGAACTGGGACAGAGGCTTGTCTGGAAAAGTACTGGAAAAGTAAAAAGTTTTACATTATATCTGTGCCAGAGGTACAGAGCATCCCCCTTGTCCTGCTCACACACGGCGAGTGAGGAGGATAGGTGGAAAACAAATATGTCCACAAATGCAATTCTAAAATAGAAGCAAAAATTGAAGCTAAAATTGCATTAAATCTCCACTCTTTTATATCTCAACTAAACTCTTAAGTTAAAAAGTTGTAAGCTTACTGAGGAATTTTTTTCTCCTGTAAATCCAAAGTATCCTATTGTCAGAGAGAGTATCAAAACAGCTGGAAAGCTCACACAGCCATTGCACTGTTCCAGAGTAACTTTTATTTGCCACGTGGTTTCAGGATGTGTTACATAGGCATGCTCTCTATTTAATTGTGCGGATGGTCTGCTACGATGATGGTCTGGGAGCAGGAAAAAGTTTACTGGCTTTGAAGACAACAGATGCAGCCTCTGAAGAATGCAGCCTCTGGGTATATCAGTGCAATAGTTTGGTAAGACTTTATGTTTACAGTATTTAATTTAGGTATCAGTATTCTGATTGAAAAGGGAGATTCTAAAACACAAGGCCCTTGGTGAAGGCTTTTTTGGCAGAAGTGGGATTGCTCAATTGAAAAAAAAAGTTATCAATATGCCCTGGCTGAGTTGGGGAGAATTTGCTGACTTCATTTGATCAGCTTAGAGGGAAAATACCTACAGTCCCTGAAATTGCCAGTGAATGTACACGCCTGAGAAGGCTCTCTGCAATCTTACGAGTGCTACTGTAGCTGCAAAGGACGGTTCTCCATTTGTATTTTCAAAGACAGAAACCTCTTAAGATGAGACTGAGCAGGGAGGGATCAAGTAACAAGGCTGGAAATAGAGCGTGCATTTAAAATTCTATTTACAAGCAAGGGAAATGATCCCCTCTTAAGAGTAGAATGCCTTATCAAGATGCTGTGCTATGACACACACACACTGGGGGAATACAGAGACTGACTTTCTGAATCATCATGCTGTGATGAGAGCTAAGTACTCTGACTTGTTTCAAAAGAGCTCATTTAAAACAGCTTTCCAGATGTCATTGCAGACCACAGAAATCAAATTAAATCTTAGCTGTGCTACTCCATTTTGCATATCTACCAAAAGAATGTTAAGGGCCACATTCTGCTGTAAATGAGTTTTGAGACCTTCAGATGTTCTTCATAAAGTGTTAATGGGTGTGTTTGGGTGGGGTCTTTGGGTTGTTTTTTTTTTTTTTAGGAACAAGCACAAGCTATTTGCAAAGTGTTATCTACAGCCTTTGATTCAGTTTTAATGTCAGAGAAGCCCTGATGTTCTTCAGCAGCACATGACGGTGTAACACAAGAGGCCTTTGTGTGGGGAGGAAATGGGGCGTCTTCATGACACCACAGACTGGCTGCAGTGACACACTGTCCCAGAAAAGACTCACTGTGCAAACAAGAGCCATGCAGACTTGCACACGGTACTCTGTCATTCCCCAAACATAACTTGAAGAAATCATTCCACCTTTAGATGCCAGGACAAGACAGGATTTTGTATTTAACATGGTATTCGCCCCCCCCCCCCCAATGTTTTGTATATTAATGTCAATATTGTAGAAATGTAAAATAAAACTGACACTTCTATCTGTTTGTCTGAAAAACATTTTGCTAATGTAGACTTCAGCTTACCCCAGAAACTATAAAAAAACAAGAGCAAGGTACTTTATACCTCTTATTTTACCTTAGGTCTGCTCCCTGCACAGTTCCTACATTCAGCTAAAATATGCAAGATGTAATTTTGCTGCTCAAGTGCTGTTTGTTTCTATTTCCCATTTGATACCTTGAGAAAAACAGTGTTTCCTAAGCAAAGCAGAGTAACAGAAGCGAAGTAGACAAAATGATTTTAAAAGTAGTTTTATTTTTCCAGACATTTGACTGGTTAACAAGAGTAAAATTTATTAATCATGCTCTAATTATAAATCACTGCATCCAGGACGTTGAAAATAAGAGCTGATTTTAGGTTATACAATATATACAGTTGCTCTGCAACTAAAGGAAATAAAAACAACTGAATTGAATATTATACATCTCATAGCACTCTAAGCTGCATTTTAAGTGTCGCTCCTTTTAAAACAGTTAACACAGCAACCTAATAGTCTGTCTATTAACAGATTTTTTCAGTCATTGTTTTAATCAGATTTGAAAAGTTGTTATGAAATATGCCAAAATTTTGGACTTAGAATTCTTAATTTTATATTATAAATAGATTATCTACAGGCTCTAGTATTTCTTTTTCCTCTGCCAGAGGAGCAAACTTTGAGAAACATGGAAAATCTAGGGATAAATTTTGCTTAGCTGCTCGTTATTGGTCCTCCAGGTTTTATCTGTCCTCACTGTTAGTGCTATTAACTTGTAGTCTAGAAGTTTCCTAGTTTCTAAGTGACCAGTGAACAAGGTGGTGACATTTTGAAGTGTATTCCTCTTTTAGGAATACCCTTTTTCCTAGGAACTCCAGGAAAATTTGCATCATTGTTTAACTTGAGAAGTTGTTACATACACTATAAGATTCTGTGTTAAAAATACTGTACATTAGGAGATCTGTGCAAAATAATATGCCCATTTACTCTCTAGATTCTATCAAGGATAGAAACATACAAGTGTTGCAAACTGAATGTAGCAGGAAGTGGGTAAAACTGTAGTGCTAAACTATTCCTCTATCATTTTACTGGGAACTTTGAAAATACATACTAATTTGCTTCAACTTGCAACAAAAATATCCTGAAACATTCCAGTTTGTTCCCCATTTACACTGCAGCAACAGCTCTTGGAAAGGGAAATTATGCATATATGTGGCTGTACCCACACACATGAGAGGCTCTTGCCCAACTATACCCTTCAGGAAAGGTGATACAAGGTAAGATCAGTGTTGCTCTTCCAGCACAAACGTGACAGGATTGTTCTCCAAACAAGCATGGATGGTGGTGGCCTATTTTCCACTGTTAAGTATGAAATGGCCAATTTCAATTCTGTCTGCCAGAAATTGAAAGTTCTCTTGATTAATCTATAGATAAAATATTCACAGAACACGATGGACCTAGAGGCTGACTTTTCTTGTCCTATGCCACCAGTTGTCTCCTGTAGTGTAAGCAAAACCAGGCACAATTTCCAAGACAGAAACATCAAAATGACAGCAGATGTGTGCTGGTGTTTTGTATTCCATCAGCTGACTGGGAACTCTCCATGGCCTAGCCTTGGATCACAAATTAGTAAAAAAAAAATTTAACAACAGTGTAGCTACCATATAGGTGGGTATATTGTATAAATACAGAGTGAGTTAGCAAACCAGCACTGTTTGCAAGGTAGTGGCACACAAACTGTATAAACCCGAAGATAATGTAGTGTACTTGTGAGGTGTCCGATACCTTCTTGACCAAGAGTAATTACCTAAGCGTTCCACCAAGTATGTTCCCTCTGTGAACACATTGCTGGATGAGTTAAGAAAATTCAAGAATTTAAAAACAAAGTCCCAACACTATAATGAGACAAAGTGTAAGAAAAGCCCTGCAATCCATCATCAAGGTAAAGTACATTTCAGGAAGTGCAGTTCTCCTATCCGTGAGTTAATGTAGTAACTCACTAATATTGCCATAGTTTAGTTAACCAGCAGTAGTCACATTAAATGACCAAAACGGATGTAACGTACATAAAGAACATTCAGAAAACAGGTTCTACTCACGTGCAGCATAGTAAAATGAAACAGTCTCAAGCTCACAAAATAAGAACTAGGAAGTTCAACAACTAGCACAGAGTTCAGAAAACTTGAAGCAAATATCTACATCCACTCTGAAAGAAAGAAGTTTCTCCTGTGGTAAACTGAAATTCTTTTTCACTTTTACCTGGCCAAAGACACCCAACTGAAATAGCTTCTTCAGTAACTGTTGATATCCTGGATGACAGCCAGTATGGCAAGATGTTGAGTGAGTCCCATTTAGAACTACAAAGCAGCTTACATGTTTTGGTTCTGACACTTCAAATGGTAAAAAGAACTGGATAAATTCACTGCCCTGTTAGATGCACCATTTCTTTGACTGGGGAAGCAACACTGAACTGTGATATTGTCATGTTAGAAAACAGAGAATAAAATTACAGTGAGTTGATTGAAAAGAACATTCATTATGTTGTGATGCTCACACACTTACATGGATATTGATTGTTAAAGCTTTTCAGTTCACCTTGAAAAATACAGGAAGAGTTGTTTTTCTTAAAGTGTAAACTGCTCATGAGAGGTTTTCACATAGAAAAAAGTTCTAAAAGTCCCAAAACCAGACCGATGGCAATAAAAAAAGTAATCTACAGTACTAGGACTTGGGCAGTGCTCTGGCAAGGTGTCTGCAGATAGGTAGATGAAATGAAATAGAGCAAAACTTGTTTCTGTGACTGCTGGAAATGAGAAATGTCTCCAATTATCAGTAGCAATTTAGTCAACAATAAAGTGCACAAATGATACAGGGAAAGCTCCTTTCCGACCGGGATCTCCATCAATATGACCAATCTGAAAGAGTCCAGATATTTTCAAGTTAGTCTCACAATGGCATTTCAGTACCACCAAGATGAATACCAGTGACCTTCCTGACTGTAGCACGACAAGCCTCTCCCTGCATTACTCTGCTGTAGTGGTGTGTTTCTTTTGCGAACAGGAAAATTCAGTCCTACAGGGTGCATTTGTTTCTCAGCTACAGACATTTCCCTTCCCCCAGATTCAAATCTTTTAGCCAGTTCATTGAAAGCAACACCTCTTAATGCAGTACCACTGCTGCCATCTTTTCAGCGCATTTTGTAATGCCTCACAATCCGCAGTTTGCCTCTGTTTAGTTGTTTCTGGTTCACCCTCTTAGAAATCACTGAAAGGTGAAAGGATGGATCAAGCTTCAATAGTTTTGTGGTTTACATTAGTCTATTTGTGTTTACACAGCACTACTGTCAATTTAGATGCAATCTGAAGATCTATTCTTCACTAGCTACCAGAGTAAGGCAAGTGTTTTCATGCATAACGATTTCCCAAGACTTGGCTTTAGCTGATGAGACTATGTAAATACTTGTGATAGTTTTCCAGCTCAAACAGACCATTTCTCAATCTCACTCCACTGAAGAATTAGGAGAGCACAAAGTTGTTTTCTAAGGCCCGCCCCACAGCATCTGTAGGAGCACCAGATTCTTAAATTGCTGACATCCCCCAAGAATTTCCTGAATCTCCTATGTATTGTGAACCCTGCTAATACTGATCAGATTTTCTTTTTCTAACTGAGAAAAGCTAAAAAAAAAAAAAAAAAAAAAAAACCCACAAAAAAAACTTGTCTGAAGTTTGATTCTTTTTTTTTTTTTAAACGGAGAAAATTTCTGAAATCAGGTTTCCATGGGATGAAACTTTTCTTGTTACTCGGAAACCCAGTGTGTACCTCTAGGCTTCGTTTATTTCTTTCAAAGTGTGTTATAGAATATAAAGAATACTCACCCACCACTCCTGATCTTCCTCACCATCAACCACAATAATATCTCCCTCTGAAAAAGTCAGCTCATCTGGGTTATCTGCTACACAGTTGTAAATTGCTTTTACTCTTTTGGGTTTAGTTTTTGACTGAAATATAAAAATAAGCAAGTATAAATAATACAGCACAGAAGACACAGAATAGACTTGGAGTTGATCTAAAGAGAGCCTCAGAACTGCTTCCAACCGTTATTTTTGATAAGTTAGAGTTCAACTACATGTTTTATGCTGGGTGCTCATGCTTCAGGCTGAAATTGGCAGCATTCAAAGCCTTTTGGAACCACTGCAACACCACTGTGGTCCAGGTTTTCCTCAACAATCTTCCATTTTTGCTCATCCAAACCTGTCTTCAGAGGTCTACCTCACTGCAGCGAGTACGGTTTTATTCAGAAGATGGGGTGATCAAGGTCAAGTGCTACACAGCAAGTGTAACCGCAGTTGCATTATCAGAAAGAAGCCTGAGCCATCTGCTGATATGCTCCCTCTTAATTTGCTAATCCCATTTCAGCAGTGTATAAGCCCTCTGTCAAGTTCTCTGTCTCTGTGATGCTTTGCTTTGAGGACTGCATGTCACAGGAGTGGTATAGCAGCTCTTCCAACAGGAAAGTTTAGTAAGGAACTGCAATATTCCAGTACTTCAGTGACACTCCAATCCTAGTTGTGTTGTATTTGAAGTGATGATGAATTTGTTTTACTCTGGTATCACAGCATCCACCATTCTAATTTCACAACTCTCCCAGTGCAACCCAGCCTGCTGCTTCATTTGTTTTCAGCCTTGTCATTCTGTTTCAGAGCAACAGTAACGGTACCCACACAGTGTTTCCACGTGAGGAGCAAAGAGGCACAGGACCTGGAGGCAGAGAATTAGCTTTCTACCACAAGTCTACTCTTTTCCCCATTTGCTCAGCCATAGCCAGCAACAATCTCTCCTTTCTACCCTAAGATGCTGGAGCAGAGCTTTAAGTGCTATAAGGTCCAGAGCCATCTGTTAATACAGTGGGTGTTTGGGACAGAGGCTCCAGATGGGATAAGGAAAGGAAGGCCTCATCACCATCATGGAGTCCCTCAGGAACTGATTGGAGCTTCTAGTTAGGTCAGCCATGGAACAGGACACCTATAAGGGGAGAAGAGACTCCACTGAAGTCTGTGTCTCTTCTCCAGCAAAATACTCTGCTGTGGACAGTACAGCCCAACAGACTCTTAACGTCCCATTTTGCTAGAACTGAGCAACAGGCAGACAAACTGGTGCAAGAGAAGATGGGGAAGGAGAGAGGTAACATGGTTGTTATGCTCCTCTGTAAGTGTCCATTTGCATTTTGGTAAGAAAATGTCTGACCCGCCCAGACCAGGCATGTCCTTCGTCTCTGTGGGCATACCCCTGTGAGCTGGCAGCTTGCACTGCATGACAACAGTTTTGTCAGATGCTCCATTTCAGTCAAGTTATAGTTTGAATCACCACCTTTTAGGTCAAGAGGGAGAAGCTTTTCATATCAGTACAACAGTGATAAATTGGCTGACTTCAAAGTGCAGTAATTACATGTATTTCTTGTTCCTCAGAAGGCAAGGAAATTAAAATAGATCTCATTCCCAGAAGACTAAAGTCTTCCAGGCAAGTTTCCCATGTATCTTCAGTGTGGTTTTAAAAATCTAAAATACACTTTTGGGGGAAAAGAAATGAAAGAAGAAGGTATTTCAATACGAAAAATAGGCTACTGGGCAAAGGCACAGTATAGGAGATGAGCTACTGAGTACATGTGCATGTAAAACTAGAGCTGTCTTTTTCTTTACTCGAGAACTTCTGCACTCATTTCCTAAATCTGGGCTGGCCTCTAGATTCTCTGACAGAGTAAAGACTTAGCAAAAAAGGCTGGAGTATAAGGCTAAATGGAATGATTTAGCCAAAGTACTTTAGCTAGACTGATCTAGCTAAAGCTCTTTAGTTGAGGGACCCTTGGCTAAATCTCAGCTAAGATGCTTCAGCTAGATTGATTTAGCTAAAGCACCTTAACTAGCACATACACCCTGAGCAAGGTTTCCCTTACTTCTCTTCTATGACAGAAGAGAATCATCCAGCTGATTTTCTCAGTCTCACACAATTCACTCTACTGAGGCCCTGGAGATACCTGGAGGGTCAGATTTGTGCTTCCTATTATGTCCAATTAATATTAAACAGTGGAGAGACTGACAGCTCCTAGAAACTAACCAGCATTGCCCATTCACTTATAAATAAAACAATTTATCCTATAAAACAAAAAAAGGAAAGAAGCTAAATAATCTACAACTTTCATTTATACAGAAAGCCAAGTAATGAGTTGTTTCAGAACCAACAGATGTGTTGAAAGGACATAGTCAGTGCTCACACATGAATCCCGAAACACACAAAAGAAATTCTGATCAGGGTCCAACAGCTTCACAAAGTAAGCATGGCAATTCCCTCAGTGCATGTAAGCAGAAGCGACATGTATTCAAATTTAAACTACTTAGACCACTTAATGTCACCAAAAACATGAAAGTTATTTAGATGCACGACAAGGCAGTGACTTGGTTAACAAGAGTGGAGGAGACAAGAAATCAGATTTCATACTCCCAACTAATGCAAGATGAATTCCAGATGTCTCTGTGGCTTTTCAGTATCATCAGATGAGAAACATGTAATAGGAGTTCTAAGAGCTCAAGGCAAACATGCAAAACTATGCACACAAAGACTGAAGTCCCACCTGGAGAATCACTGTTTCAGTAGGCATGGCTGAGGAAAAGACAGCTGACAGGAGACAGAGGACTGAAGAGGGCAGTTCTTTTCTTTACAGCCCATTAGTAAGACAATGGCAGAGCCAGGAATAGCATGACTCCTACACCTCTCTGTTATTTACCTACAGAACCATGCTGTTCTGTATTCAAAGCATGAAACAGCCCTGACCCAGTTACATACAGCATCTTGGAAAGTATGGACTCTATACTGTGATTAGCTTACTGCAGAGAAATACTGTCATGATCAAGAACATGGATGTTTTATGTCTATCACACAAGAAAGCAACATAAAATTGAAAAAAAAAGACCAAAGACCTAGATGAACCACACATGATGTACAGCTCAGCTGACATCTGGGAATACATACCTTTACCTATACCAGTATAAAAATGCAGGTATTGACACTAATGTGTGTGTTACCGTTCATGGTCCTTGTTTACAAATAAGAGTATAAAAAGGCCACACAATCAGATCAAGTGTCCATCTCAATACAGTATATCTTTTTTCTAACAGTCACCATCAGGCTGGGGGAGGTGGAGAAGAAGAATACACAGTACTTCCAGCCTTCCTCTTCACCCTTCAACTACCTTCTAGTTGGGGGGGGTGTCTTAAGTCAGACGTGGTTTCTGTGTATGTACCAAGACATTTCTCTCCTGTCACCAGTGAATGTATCACAAAGAGACGCAAAGAGAACCAACTGCACAAAGAGCAAATTTCTTTTGGTTTGAGCTTGATTTCTACTAGTCTTGTCTGAAGCCATTGATCTACCTATGCGAACAACTATATCTACTTCCATTATAAAAGTACGCACAAAAGTTTCCTTATTACTCACTTCACTGAAGTTTAAGAATAAAGTTACACATGATCTACAAGTGACTCACTCACCAAGCTCATCTACAAAAGACTTAAGCAGCTTAACTACCTTGAATAAGTCAAATCATATATTCTGTGGATTATGTTGGTCATATCTGGACATAACCAAAGAATCCATACTTCTTTTCTTTGGTTTCTCCTTGTTTTTTTGTTAGTGTTCTTTTTTAAAGTTATTCTGTATTTAAGACCACATACTATCGTATAGGAAATGCAAGAAAAGCAAAGATTCCACAAATATTTAGTATAAGCCACCCACATTTTTAACATGGGATACAGGCTTTGTATTTTTCATGATTCTCACACTTTCTCCATAACAGGACATGCTCTTTTGTCAACAGTGCGTTTGACAGAATGCGGAAGATGTAATATAATCAAAACCCAGATTTTGCCTACTTACTATTTGTGATTTCCTTGGCATTGGTGCTGGCGGCTGGATCTGTGTCAATGTATTTGATGTAGAACTGGTTTGTGTTACTGGAATTTCACATGCAGAAGATGAGTCTCCTGCTGCTAAGGTAAGTAAAACAAGTAAATTTTAGGCAGGCTTTAAAAAATGATGATACAAACTGAAACCAAATCTATGGCGCTATGGGTCTTTAATGGACACATTTAATTTTTTTATGTTTTTTTTTCTAAAGAACTGAAGAACTTTTCTATCCTTTTTCTTATTGAAAAAGGCCTCTCTTCCCAAAGACAATTGGCTAAGACCTTTCATACTGCACATATGCTAAAACACAAAAAAAGCCTAAAAAACAGACAAAGAGCAGAACCAAATATCCCATTTCCCCATTTGCTCACTACAGACTGTGTGCTTTTAAGAAGCTTTCATTCCTACTAAAGACTATGATTATTAAGATGCTGTATCCTTCACAGGAGACTCCTGACACAGATGGCAGACAGTGATAAGCAAGTTCCCCTTGTGTGTGTCAAAGGGAAGGAAAAAAGAATCAAAGTAAGAACCAATGAACAAAATACGTACAGTGGAAGGGGAAACTGTGTAGGAGAAACTCCACTACAACCACCACAGAATCCATACCAACTTTACTTTGGACATTTCTGAGATGACATTATTGTCGTAAGTCCCCTCCCTCTGAGATACACAAAAGCCATCTGGACATGGTCCTGGGTAACCAGCTCTGGGTGGCCCTGCTTTGAGCAGAGGAATTGGGTCAGAGGATCTCTGGAGGTCCCTGTCAACCTCAACCATTCTGTGGTTCTGATTCTTTTTACATGGCCCCATTATTTACATTAACAGGTCCATAGCTCTGTTCATGCAGAAAAGCCTGAGGCATCAGGGCCTACACAAGCAAGAGGAGAAACAAGAATGCTGGTACTGACTGCATTTAAATGTGTAAGGTAAATAAAAAAATCCCCACAGTCCCTTAGACTATTATAATAATATCTTAATTACAATAAAATAAAGCTGTAAGCCATTATTACCAGTTTGTTGTAGAGACCCAAGTCCTCTGGACTGCCCTTTGTTAGTTAAGCCAGATGATTTCTCAGTCCTGTGCAGAAAGTTAGAAATTCATTCATTTAAGAAATAATCAAGAACCCAAACCACAAGGCAGAATATTCTCCAAATTATACCACATCTGCAGTATATTCTGGTGACAACTACTTTGCTTCATATTTTTGATTATGCCAATTGTTTCAGTTAATTTAGAAACATAAGGCAAAATAATAATATAGATTCAATTACTGCTATTTGTGTAGAACAGATTTTATTTTCCTTAAGTTCTGAAGTTCTTTTTGCTCCCATTTCAAAATTCTTTCTTAAAATTATGTACTCACATTAATCTGCACATTATAGCAAGCTTCAGCAAGTTACTTCTCCCTTTTATTTAAGTGTGGTATATGCAATCAAAGGACTAGAAAGGGAGCTCAAAGGTTGTTCACCTCTTTCATTCACAAAGGATCAACCACATACATTATTTATCTCACATATACACATACATGTCCCTGTATCTTATAACTATCTAAGTTCGTACAGGCTGTACTCTGCCAGATTTTCAGTGTCAAGGGAATCCAAATATCCCCACATAAGTTACTATAGTATTTCCCTTTGCTTACCTTTGGAAAACTTTCCCTAGTGTCTTATGGTAAAAATATATTATTCTTGCTACAACTTAAACAGAAGTTTTCTTTTTGTACATATCTGAAGGCATGCATTCTTTTTTTAAATATACAAGAGAATCTTGTTTCTTCCAAACTTTTCTCACAGGTCATATTTTCTACACTTCTCATTATGTTACTTAAATCTCCTGGTTTCTGTCCCACTATTTTGTATCTTTATTTTATTGTAACGGCCAAAACTGAACATAGCAGTCCAGCTGAGTCAACTGGAAGGATTAATTCACAGAGTTTGCAGGCTATAATCAAACAATACTATTCCTCTTTGACTCTTCCACAACAGCATGAGTGTCTGACTTACTTTTATTTATGATTCACTATGTCCTTGCAGATCCTGCTCTTAAGGACTTCTGCTTAACCATACTGTTCTTCATGCTTCATTTTTGTAGTTGATAGTTCTTAAGTACTAAGTGTTGCTTACTGAATGACCCCTCTTCTCCCTTGACTACTACTCCAGTTTCTCAAGGCTGCTTTGGATATAATCGTGTTTTCCAGTACACTTGTCTCTCCTAACTTTGTTTCCTGCAAATTTAAAAATGATATTTTCTGTTCCAGATCTCTCTACTCCTGCCACGAATGAAAATATTGAATGGAACTGTACCTATGCAAACATGTGAACAGTAAATGGCACAATCAGACATAAGATCCCATTATTTCTTCTTTGTTATTAGATGAGAATTAACAATGGATTATTCTTTGTGGCTTCTTATTTCCATCACAGCTAAGCATTCTGTAGGTATTCTACATGTCATGCAATCTTAAATCGCTAGGCTGTCTTGTTTTTAGTGTGGGAATCCTTGTATCTTCTCCATTAGTATCTGCCTTCTGTTCACTACCATACACTAGAACACATTATTGGCAATGATATGCATGCTTTACAGGTGACTTGCATGTTATATAAACTTGAAAAGTTACTATTAATTATTAAGTATATTAAATATTAAAATTATATCAGTTACCCAGGAATAGGCTTTCTCTGAGAGATTCTACTAGGAGGCTGTGGGGGTAGTGGTGGTGGGATTGGCTTAGTTTGTGGAGGAGGTGGTTGCTGTTTAGACTGCTGGTTCAAAGCTTCTATAATGCTGGCTGTCTTTGCCACTGGAGGTGGTGGTGCTGGAGAAAGTACATCTATAGAAGGAAGTTAAACAGTGAAATGGAATTAAATTTCTATTTACCATTTTGCTTCTTGAGTTCTCATCACAGTTGTCCCTGTTACAGGATTTACCCCCATTCAAGAAAAATGCTTTACTACATGTAGTCAATCACTTAAACAGGAAACCTTAAACAGAAATCCTTCCATTAGAAGGAGAACCTCTTTGGAAAGAGGTTAAATTTTGTTCTATCCAGTCATGGACAGAGAGCTCGCAAGTACTTCAATTCGTCAAAGCATTAAAGTACAAGCAAAGAAATTTCTCACTGAAGTCAGCTATATTCTTGAAAATAGTAGATCAGAATGTATTTAATAAAGTGCTAGTATTGTTTGCTTAATCAAAGCTTACAGTTTGTGTTTTATGGGAGAGTAACTGAGTGAATAATATCCAAGAAATTTTACTTAGAGGAATGTCTTAAAATCCTGTTACAATCAAAATCTAACTTCACATTAAGTTTAGCAGTTAATTAAAATTTCTACTGAATTCTTGAAACCACAGCAATAGCAACTAGCAATGCATTAAAACATCTTTTTGCATTCCTATGGTCTGCAAGAATCAAGCACAACATGGAGACATAGCCCCAGAACTACACTCATCTTTACAACTAGTAAGAACTACAGCATTGAAACTACATATATCAAGTGTAGACCTCTTTAGCTCTAGTTACAGACGGCATTTCCTGTTGACCCTGCACTACACTATAGAGTCCTCACTGGACCATCAAAGAAGACAGTTCATACGAAGTTACTGCATGGGAAGGATAGGCCAAAGCTACAGTCACCAAAAGAGGAAGTATGAGTAGTGGAAATGGAAAAATAAGCCAACTATGATTAGATACAGCAGAAGGGAAAACAGGGGAAAGTGGAAACATACTTGTAGATGTTACACGCAATGGCGGCACAGGGGGATGAATAGCTGGTGGATCTGATGAAGACCTTTGCCTGCTTATACTTTCCACTCCTAAAGAATTTGTCTTCCACATTGCATTAGATGAAGAAATTGTCTGAATACCACTGCAAAGAACTGAAGGCTGAACTACAAAGAGAGGAAAATACTGTATTATTATCATTGCTTACCCTAACCACAAAGTGTTCATTTCATACCCGTGCTTTTAGAAATGGTGCAGCTTGACCACCATATTCAGCAGCAGAAACCACTGTCATTCTGCTGGAATGCCAGAGCAGAAATCAGAGGTTGGTGTAAAAAATTACATGGAAGTTTCTGGGTGAAGCCTTACTAACACCTTACCTAAGTAAAATTTGTCTCCAGTCATTACTTTAAAATATGTAAACATTTGAAAAAGCAGAAATTTCTCAACAGGACGAGAGAAGGCCAAATCTTGCTACTTTCTTTAATCTCTGATAGCTGTAATCATCTTTAATCCCTGATGATACCTGTAATCTTCTCAATTACTGCCAGAAAGGAACCTCACTCTCAGCATTAGCATTAGCAGACATTGCTGACTCAAAACAAAACATCAGTTTTGACTTGGAATTGACAAAAACTTGTAATTCCGAATTTCACCCAAACAAGAAGTTATAATAAGTAGTCATGAAACAGTTACGAGGTGCAACTTCTTTGGGGCCTCCTAAATGACTCCATTCTTAGGCTGAAGAGCTGCCTTCTCATTTTGTAATAACTACAGGGTTTCCTCATAAAGTCAGTATTTTGCACATATCATGCCACTTTTCCCTACTCAGCACATGAGCACCATATTAGAAGATGAAAAGGAGTAAGGTATGAATATTAGGTTGCAGGGAAGAGCATAAAAGGTTCAGAAGACTTGGAGAACAGCCTAAAGCTAAGAAGATACAGGAGTAAAAATACACCATGAGTAATAATACATCATAAGCATAACAACAACATCCAACAACATCAGCAGTCAACAAGAAGCTAAGACTGATGACACTATTACAGCTTTTCACTAGGAATATAAAATAGGAGGCTAATACATTGCTAGAATAAAGAATATGAGCTAATAATCTAAACCAGGCAGCATGCTTTCTTGGAGTGAGTTGCACTATACTGGTGCCAAAAAGTCTGGGGTTGGGAATTAAATTAAAATGACACTCTTTCTAAAGTGTCACTTAATCATGGGCAAGCAGTAGGCAAAATAGTATGGTCGTCCATGATTAAAATAACATGAAAGAGTAAACCAGTCTTTTTAACTATCCAATTGTATTACTAATTTAGAGATAGAAATCTAACAGTTAAACAGATTATGAAAATTCCTTGGGTGAATCTTCCTGTTTGGTGGGGAAAACATTCCTTTCCATCACGCAAATAGTGTCTAAATAATAATCTTAGACTTCATACAAAAATATTAGATGAAAGGAATCCCACCTTGGTTAAATTTTATGTGCTGCTAAACTTCCTCCAGTCCCATGCTACCCTTCTGAAGTAACCCAATACCATGCTGTTCTTTGCTCAAGGCAGAGCAAAGACAGAAATCTAACTTTGCTCAAGGCAGAGCAAAGATAACCTAGATAACTAGACAAATTCCAGTGGTCCCTTCCTGCTTCAACCATTCTGGGACATGTTAAACGAATTTTTATGCTGCGGCAAATCCTGTGAGACTTTTCATATTACACAGATGTTCAATTTGTGTTCAATCTCACAGTCACTGCTGTATGAAGTTTTGCATTGACCTATGCACAGTACTCCCAAAGGCAGAAGCCACTCACGTATGCCTGGAACATTCCCCTGCTCATGTCTCCTCTTACAGAGTCTGAATTACAGCACCATAGAAAATCACATTTACACAGTCATTTTTCTTGAAATTTACAGAAATTCAGCATCAATGAAAGCTACTGGATTAATAAAGATATTAAAACAATGAAAGACACCACACATCTACTGTACAGAGAAGACCTATACAGACTTTTCTATGCTTTAATATGTTCCAAACACATTATATATGAAGATTAAAATGAAGTTCACACCATCAGCTTTAATGGTAGATTTTGCAAGCACACAACCCTTCTGAATGAGGATGAGACATGTACATTTTACACTGTTTTTCTGATCAGTGTATAACTAGTAATTGTCAGTTGCATTTTCAGTCAGCTAGCAGTTCACTAAAATCAGCCAGCCCACCACATCATAACACTTTTACTTCAATGACCTTGAAGCATGTATTTATTAAAAGATGACTCCTGAAGGTTAAAATCCCTCATGTTCTGCATAAGCTCTCCTTTATCCCAAGTCTTAAATGATTCTCCACAGCACCCAAATGCTATTGAAACTGTATGTTTCAATTGAACTCTGATAATGACATCTTCAAAAAAGGAGTATGAAAAGATTAAAACCAAACAAAGCTGCAGAACTAAATTGCTTTCAAACCTCCTTTCAATAAATTGCTTAACTGTATTGAGATTATCTGGGCATTGTTTTCCCCAGATATGACTGTATATGTTCTTGCAGGTATACTGAAAATCAAACTCAGAACAGGTTGTGCAGATTCACTTCAAGAATATAAAAAATGAAGTCATCATCAAACTGTTCCAATCCTTACCTGTGCAAAAATAACTGTGTAAGAAAACCTAAAAATGTAGTAATAATTTAAAAAGTTATGGTCTCATTCTTCTAACATAAGTGATACTCTAATGTCAGTACCTTTGCCAATATTCCTTGGAGGTAGAGGAGGTGCACTACTTGTAACAGGTACTGCAGGCTGAATGGGAGGTGGACTGCCACTGAGTATTGCTCCATATGTTTCATTCTGTAATATACTTGGCATAAATCCTCTTTGCTTATCCTTAGCAATGTTTGCTGCATCTCTTGCCAAGGATGCTACATTAGGCTGAAGTTGGTTTGATCCAAGCTGATAGAAGCTGACAGGTCTGTCCTCTCTTCGGTTGGGACTGGGTTGCTTAAACATATTAACAAAAGTATTTACTGACACTACATTAGTTATACTCACTTTATTTATTAGTTGATAAACATTTATTACTTATAAAAAGTTACCAGCTTCTAGAAAGAAAGAATGGCTTCTAAATGCTTTTCTGTTGCTTTTAATATGTAATTGAAAAAACTACATTCCACCCCCTTCAAGACAATGGTGCACATTAACAAAAAAAATATTAAATGTGAATTGATTTAGAAACAATTATCGTTTTCTCATTTTCTCTGTAGTGTGCTCCTACAAGATATACTGCATCCTTATATACACAGAGCTAGATTCCTAACTATAGTCAACATAAACATTCAGACTGGATCAAGTGATTTCCCGAATCAAAATACCAGGCAGTATTTTCAGATGGAAGGAAACAGCTAAAGAACCAAAGCGTCATCTGAAGTTCAGCAGCATTAGATCCCAAATAAAAGATCACAATCTCAAAACACAGACACAGTTGTTTCAAAGTATTTTACCTGAAGTTCAGCCTACTACAAATTTGGAGCCAAAACTCATAAACTCTTTTCAGCTCACTAATATCACTGGACGAGTTCAGAAGATTACTTCAGCTGCCAGCTAGGAGAGAACACTGCTCAATTCATGCACATTATCAAATGACATCTAATGAGTTATCTCTGAGATTTACAGCAAGTCATTTGCTTGCTATGCACACTTAGCATTATTCTCCCTGTTTCAATAGCAAGCATAGTAATCATTGTTGTCAAATGACAATTAAGATTTTACAATATATAAATTCATGTGGCTAGTACAGGAAAGGGTTGTAACAATTCACAGCTCAGACAGCATAAATATGCCTTTAGAAACAGTGTTAGATAAACACATCACTGATTATGAAGTTAAAATAACAATAACAGCATTTAGGCAGAATAAAGATTTACACCAACAGTATCATAAATAAGCAACTGATTTTCCTCTGAATATATTCAATGCCTACTCTGGATTGAACATGTAGGCCTTTACACATATTATGGCACAGCATTATAGTTCAAATACTTACCAGAATGATGTATGTGACAGCCAGACACATTAATCCCTACCTTTACTTTGGCTTAGCAGCCTCACTCCTGACTGGCTGACAGTCTCTACTTCCTGATCTCCCCACTGTCCTGGTTCTGCTATTTGTCTCAGTTGCTTCTGCTTTCTAAAGCAGCAGAAAATTCTTTTGTTTTGTTTTGTTGACTTAGCTTTTCACTGGCTCATCAAACTGAAACAGCTCCACACAGGGACAAATATGTGCCAGAGCAGAGGAAAAGGATGAGTAAGGTAGGATCACACAGCTGTGGTGTGGAACAGCAGCAGAAACCAGACACATTGTCTCAACCTTCTGCTTAGGTTAGTATCTCTTTTATATGAAAAATTCTGGACTAAAAGAACTTCCGTTTCAGACATGATGAAGATTATAAGATCTACTGAATTCCTTTACTAGAGACAAGCCCATCAGTATTATAGTGATATAATATATAGTGAAACAATATATATATATATATGTGATAGAATAAGCAGTAATATAGTGATCCTAAGCAACAGCAGTATTCACCAATGCATTCAATAAATTCACAAACACTAGTCTGTGATTAATAGTCCTTAATCTCCTTTCAAAAGTCCCTGTAGGATAAGCCTATTAATAGCCGGCAGTGAAGTAGCAGTTTTATCACTTTAACCTTATTGCTGAGTAGCAGATAACTTCCTATATGAGACGGAGCTCAGGGACTAGCCAAGAAGAGAATGCTCAACTGCAGAAAGCAATTAAAAGAAGAAAAAAAAAAAATAACCCAGATAAAAAAATGCAAATTTAGAGTGCCTGAGAAAGGGATTTACTAAACATTTACTTGTAAATTGCCCAGAAGGTTTTACAGCTGGAAAAAATTACATTTCCAAATTATAAAAAAGCTTAAAGCTGCTTTATCAAAAAGGTCATAATTGCTATTATTATCTGAATGGTGGTACAATACATATGAATACATAAATATTAGGATATACTATAGAAGCTCACCTAGAAGAACTGGACTTAGCAGCTTGTAGATTCCAGGTTCTTGCAGAGATACTGAAATTCTCAAGAAAAATCTTAAGTCTCAGAAGGCAGCAATTGTGCTTTGAAAGGGATGGCTTGTGAAAATGCTTTTTACTCTCTGTTGCTACCCAGTTCAAGTCAAGTACCAGAAGGAATAGCTATCTCAGACTAAAGAGACAGGACATGAGGAGAAGAATCCTAAGTAGACAGGATCTTGCAAAAACTGTATTTTACAACAGAGGAAACACTGATGTCAAAATTAAGTCTCTAAATCATTAAGCCAGTTCAATGGTTTGATGATCAAGTATTTTTAAAGATATTCTGTGAAGGCAAAGAAAATGATCCTATGACTGGCTGTCTTTAATATTTCTGAAAACACAGAAAAACCCAACACATAAGATTTGATTTTACTCTATCAGCAATTCAGGCCCTAGCTAAGATAGGAAACTTGGCAAGAGAAGTATTAAAATGCTAAAGCTTCTATTAAGAAAAAGACAAATTTCACTATCCAGAGGAGAAAGGGGTTTTTTTTTAGCTACTTTCAGGAGGGGAAAAAAAAGTTGTGCCAATATCTGAAGATTAACTACCATAAAGCCTATTGTGTACTCCTTATACTTTATCAAGGAAGCAGAAAGGGCATAAGAAATTATAATCCTGCACATACAAAAGGAACAAACCCATCTCTTCAATACTTATATGGAATACTTCAAACTATGAAAGTTTCAGAATTATCATTTGTATTTAGGAGCTTATACATCATTTCAAATTACTTGGTCCCCAGATAAGCAAGTCATTTTTGTTCAGGTATCCAAACACAGTCTTTTGCTCCCTGCCTGTATGTTTAGATGCTAAATACTTTTTCAAGTTGGCCCCTAAATTGAGAAATTTAATGTTGAAAAGGAAATGATGTTCTTATGCTGCTGGAACACTTGTAATATGATCATCCTTGGAGATGCTGAATAACCATCTGGACGTGGTCCTGGGCAACTGGCTCTAGGTGACAATGCTTTAGCAGGGACATTGGGCTGGGTGAGCTCCAGAGGTCCCTTCCAACCCTCAACCATCCCGTGATTCTGGATCTAACAGCACCACAAAAACACCAGATTATTTTAGGTGTGAAAAGAGAAAAAACAAAATATATTTTTTACATGAAGATCCAGAATTAAGACCCTACCCTGCTGTTAATGTATGTAGCTTATTTAATGCACAAGTTTAGTTACCCTGAAGACAAGTCAATGCGTAAATTGTTCCAAAATTAAAGCCATCAACTGCAGCTATATCAGAAACATAAGAAGATATTACAAGGTGCCTCTCTGTTTCCTTTGTAAAGGCAATTTTCCCAGCTCATGTTACTTCTGCTTCACCACCAGCAGATCTAAATATTCCTGCAGTATTGAAAAAAACTACTGCTTCCATTAAAAAGAAGATATTGCATATGGCTAATCATAATTTGATCATCATCACACAGTCATAAGCGTAATATATTAAAGAGAAAAAAGATGACAAACTATAAATTTAGGAACTAAAATTTAAGCTACTAGATTTTACTAATGAACCTTATTTCACATTTCACAATGACTTCATACTACAGTAAAAATATTACTGAAATCATTACATACATCATGCTTACACATGTGCATAGAAAAACAGCAATGTACTGATACAAACCTGCAGCTTTTCATCCACATCATCATCACTTTCATCTAGATCTTCATGGAGTAACCGCCACTCATATTCTACATGAACATGAGAATTAAACCTTCCAGATAGTGCTTGAGTAAGCTAAGGAAAAAAAGATGACTCTTGACACTTATATGCAGTACTTATTTTAAAACAAGGTATTTAAAACCAAACAAAAAAAAAAAAAAACACTTACAGAAGGAACCTTGGGTTTTAAGTACAAATATCACTGTTATTTTAATGAGAAGTTTTAGTAACCTGGAAAGTTACTGGGGTATGTTTAAAGAATTAAGCTCTGTGACCAAATACAACACAAATAAATCAAAAGCAAGTAGGCTTTTCATTAACCATTGTATGTACACTCCTCACTGCAGGTCCATTCTCTATTTTCTGACAATAAGCACCACATCCTCTTTGCTTTGATTTCGAAATTGTAAGTCAAAGAAAGTAAGTGCAATGGAAGGTTGGTTTGAATCAGACTCACTTATCAAGAAGCCCTGACTCCATTAATCCATTTTGCTTGCTTACTAAAAGCAGTAATGGTAGCTAGCTTCGCTTCATACAATCACAAAATAGTTTAAAGATCATCTAGTACACCCCCCATTCCCTACAGCCAGGAATTATCTTCCACTAGATAGGTTGCTCAAAGTCCCATTCAACCTGAGCACTTCCAACTCTCGGCAACAAGAAAATGGCCTTCATCCATATAAAGTACTTCAGTGGTTAGATTTTAATGAGATAGCAGACATTTAGAAACACAATCTTTTAAGTTGTAAAAGACTTTGAAGATCAACTAGTCCAACCCTTAACCTAGCACTGTAACATATACTACTAAAACATCTCCCTAAGTACCATAACCACACCTGTCTTTCAAATACTACCAGGGATGGTGACTCAACTACCTCCCTGTGCAGTCTGTTCCAATGCTTGAGAACCCCTCTGGTGAAGCTGGCTTTCCTAATACACAATCTAAACCTCCCCTGGCACAACTGTTTCTCTCATCCTATTGCTTATTACTGGGGAAGAGGGTAGATCAGGTAGTTGTACAGAGTGATAACGTCTTGCTCAGCCTCTTTTTCTACTGTATAAACAACCTCAGTTCCCTCAGCCACTCCTCAAAAGACTTGTGCTCTAGACCCTTCACCAGCTTTGTTGCCCCTCTTTGGACATGTTCTAGCACCCCGATGTCCTTCTTACAGCAAGGGACCCAAAACTGAACACAGTATTTGGGGTGTGGACTCACCAGTGCCTAGTACAGGGAGATTATTAACTTCCCTAGTCCTGCTGGCCACACCATTTGTCACACAGCCAGGATGTTCTTGGCCTTAGCTACCTGGGCACACTGCTGCATCATGTTCATGAGTATGACAGTGGTAGTCAACCACCACTTCCCGGTCCTTTTTGACTGGGCAGCTTTCCAGACACTCTTCCCCAAGCCTGTAGCGTTGCTTCGGGTCGTTGTGACTCAAATGCAGGACCCGGCACTTTGCCTTATTGAACCTCATACAATGGGCTCCTGGCCCATTGATCTGGCCTGTCCAAATACCTCTGCAGAGCCTTCCTACCCTCCAGCAGATCAACACTTGCAGTCAATCTGGCATCATATGCAAACTTACTGAGGGGATCCCTACTTGCAGATATGAGACAATAGCTATAACAGTATCATCCCTTGGCCACAAGAAGTTCATCATTTCCAAAGCACCTAAAAAGAAATACAATTTTCTTCCTAAAATCATATAACATGATATAAGCATATAACTATTTCTAATCATCTAGAATATATTCATTGAATACTTAACTGTAAAGTGTTACATATTCAGACATGATTCTGCTTATAAAGTCAAGAACATATAGAAAGATGCAACACTTACCAACTCTTCACAGTGAGTATGTTTTAAACGTTTAGCTATATCCAGCGGGGTCTCTCCTGATTCATTAGCTGTATTACAACAAGAAAAGAAAGTTATGATGATTCCAGTATCTGAAAGGGGCCTATAGGGATGCTGGGGAGGGACTCTTCATGAGGGACTGTAGTGAGAGGACAAGGAGTAACGGGTTCAAACT